>PVHY01019746.1:0-26791 GCA_004024945.1 Uropsilus gracilis | reverse complement strand
AAAAAAAAAAAAAAAAAAAAAAAAAAAAAAAAAAAAAAAAAAAAAAAAAAAAAAAAAAAAAAAAAAAAAAAAAAAAAAAAAAAAAAAAAAAAAAAAAAAAAAAAAAAAAAAAAAAAAAAAAAAAAAAAAAAAAAAAAAAAAAAAAAAAAAAAAAAAAAAAAAAAAAAAGCTGAAACAACACTAAGGGAAAGTGCCCAGGTAGGGGATAAGTCGCTATCAGAATGTTCTGACCCTCACACACAACTGCAAGACAGCTCTTCAAGGCAGCTCAGGTACAGGGTCTAACAACAACAGGGACTATTTAACATACAGGAGATTGGGAAAAAGCAGAGTTTCTTTTTGCTTTTCATTTTTAATCTTGTACTTACCGTGCAATATTGGTCATGTTTGCACAGTTGTGTTGTACCCCTTACTCCCCACCCTGCCCACATTTTCACTTTTTTAAATTTAATTTTTAATTATATATAAATAAAACATTATTGTCTACTCCAGGGTTTTCCCATTTCCTTAACACCTGCTAACCATCTTATTCTTTTGTGCCCTCTGCCTCCCCCGTTTTCTCCTCTTCCTCCTCTCTCACTCTATCGTTCAGTTCTGTCAGTGGTTTCTAATTTTTCTTATTCGTTTATTTGTTTTTCCCTATATCCTTCATATATAAGTGAGACCATCCTGTATTTCTCCTTTTCTTTTTTGGCTTATTTCTGCTAATATGAGTCCTTGTAGCTCCATCCATTTCTAAGGCAACAAGTGGCCAGCTATCTCATCCCAGTATCTGGATACTGTCTGTAGTATCCAGAAGTTCCAAACAAAACTTTTTCATGGAAGATGACACTGAAGCAGCCCACAGTAGCAGGCTGAAAGCTGGGTCAGACACTGAACTAAATAGCAATGGGGCCAACAGCATCAGGAGATGGTGCCAGAGAACCAAAAGCCGTGGTCAGCATTTTGAGACACTGTGCCATGCCCCTGGTGCTCCTTGCAAGCAAAGTCAAAGGCAGGGCCAGAAGTAGAGCTGGAGGCAGGTGAAGCAGCCAAGTGTCTGCAAGGTCCATGGAGTCCTGCATTCTACTGCTTCTCAAGGGGTCAATCTGCTTGGTGCTTCTTCATAGGTGGTCCAATGAATCCTTTCTTCAGAGACCAGGAGCAGAATACTTTTTCAAAGGTCACTAATGAATGATGAATTCTTCCTCCTCTTCAAAGGCAGGGAACAGGATCCTTCTTTCTTCAAAGGCCATGAGCAGAATGAACTGCACTGGCTCCTGCTCTGCCTTATATCCCCATTAGATATATAGCCATCCTACAGGCCTGTTTGGACTGTTTTCAATCCTAAGCATCTGATTGGAGCATTTAGCACCAATTAGTTCATTTTTTTCATCTTCAATCCAAATAATTAACTAAAAACTGAGTTTGTATTTGATTGGTTTAGCTTGATTTTGATTGACTCATTTAGAATCCTAGAACCAGCTATAAAAGGGGGAAAAGCCCATCCTGGCCTATACTCAGATCAGGGCAGGTTCATGGACTGTGGAATCCAGGGAGCCATGGCTAGAGCTGGCTTTGCTGGGGCTGGGAGAGGAAATGTACAATGAAGTGACTGAGGCTCTTCCAGCATATATTTGTCAAGTAAAGTCTCTTGGAAAATGCTAAATAATTTTATATTATTTAAATTTTCATATTGCAATTTGTTCTTTTACAGAAAGAGTGCATGTATCATGTTTTTTGTTAACATTCAGTAACGTGTTTTTAAAAGCATTTCAGTGAAGAAACAGCAACACTGAAAAACAATACTGAAATATTTCCCTTTGGCATTAAAAATTCATTTTGTTCATTGTTTTATTCATAGACTCCAGAGAAAATCTGTTTTTTGATATTCGGGGGTCTTTCATTAAATTTGGTGATTCGATTATCTTCACAGAAAAGAATGTCAGCAGCTTGAGAAAGCTGAAACAATGGCTTCATCTGAGACTCTTAATGTTCCCCTTTACTAGAAAAACATGAGGACACAGAATTTGAGCAAACATATAATCAGACACAGAACCAAATGGGAAAAAGGACATAAATTTTTCTGGTGAATTAATGATTAATATTAAAGTTGAACATTATAAAAACATATAATGCTTTTAGGATTAATTGTCTATAATGACTATATGTCTGTGTGCTATATAAATAAGAATCTGGAATAACATATATATGTCATAATAAAATGTGACAGGGACATTATAGTTTTCCTTATGGTGAATTTTGAATAAATATTTCTCCTATTAATAAAATATTGCTTCTCTGAGAATTTTGTATTCAGACTTGGATGGCAACAGGATCAGATTGTTTCAGGAATTTCTTGTGAATTGAGCAGATTCAACCTGATTATATCACTTATGCTCAGCAGAAGCTATGAATGTTTCATCTGAGTCAGCCACTGCCATGATCTGCATAGAGGCACAGGATCTCTGGGAGCTGAATGGACTACCTGACATTAATGTGTTACTTGATTTACATCAAGGAGTTCAAAAGAAATTCCTTCTCTCTCTCCCCCCCTCTCTCTCATCATCTAGAAACTTTCATAAAATAGAAACTTCTATCATTTGAACCTAATATTTCTTCACCTCCCTGCTGTAACTTGTAGTTCTCCCTTCTGCTGCCTCTTTCTCTAGAGGGAAACAGTCTGCATGACTCTACCATCTTAAAAATTAAAGTAATTAATAGAAAGTAAAGGTCACTTCAAATTCTGCCTACCCATGTCATACTCAGCTCACTGAAAGAGAAGTGACTTTTCACATATCCACCTTTTACTTCCCTTCATTCTCAAACCTATTAGAATCTGAATTCTGCCTGGATTTAACTACAAAATTCCTCTTGCTAAGGTCTGCAATGGCAGTAAAGTAAATATGTTATATTTCAGCCCTTACTTTCTTTTTCTACTACAGTGCACCAGACACCATTAATGACTTCCTCTCTTCTTGAGGTTCTCTATTCTTCTGTCTCTAAGACTCCAGTTCTCATGCTACATCTCAGTTCCATTCTCCTCAGCATCTTCATCATTTATTTTTCAATTAAATATTGGCGACTCCCAGACCTCCATTTTATGTTCTACCTGGACAATTTCATCCTTGCTGAGAGTTTTTGCTAAGGTTGAGAATTCCAAAGTCTGTTTCTTCTTTTCAAAGTACCTCATCAACTCTTGAACTCCACATCTATACATCTTACAGATAACATGATTATTCCATAGATGCCCCAAACGCAATGTAATCAGAAAGATTTTATTAAAACACACACACACACACACACACACCTTTACCCTCTGTATTCTGTGTCCTTTCAATTGCTCCAAATAGTAAAGAAATGGTGCTGTAGTCCTCTCTCCCCAATATCCAACTTCAATACTACTAAGTGCTAGTGATTTCCCACATCTCACATGTCCCTTCCTCTCTACTTTTACTGTGATTGCGATAGCTGATACACTCATTATCCCTTGTCCTGGATTATTGTCTTCTGACCAGTCTCCCTGCTATTATGTTTTTTCCCTTCTAATGCATCATATTACTACTGCCAGATTGACCTATTTAAAGTTGCAAATTTCAAGCTGTTGCTGAAAACTGTCTATATCACACATATCTTTTACAGCTCCCCAGGTCTTTCAGCCCCCCCTTCTTCCCGGTATCTGTCACTTGCTTTGATATCTGTCACTTTGCAGGAAAATATGACTAATTAATCCTTCCTTGGGTTTGTGTGATGAAAAGTCTAAGTCTCATTTCATTACTAAAGCAAACCTTAGATATGGCTCCTACCAATATTTCAGTCTTATTACCTGATGGCTCCCTGTGCTCATCTTTTGGTATAACAGTCACTGACAGGTTTCTGAACTGCCCACTTTTTTCACATCATCACATGCCTGCATCTGCTTCTTGCTTTGCCTGAAGAGCACTACTCTACCCTCAGGAACACCCAACTGTGCCATGAAGCCATGTGGTAGTCCATCCAGTATTTCACAAAACTTCCCTGAAATTAATGAGAATGTTTTAAAGCTCCCTGAATCTTCTGCATAATGCTGAAAGATTTTTACAAAGCCACATATGATTGAATAAATGCATATTCTTCCTAATACAGTAAAAAATACTTGAAAAACAGCCAACTCAGTATGGAGACAAACTGAAATGCACTCATATCAGTAAAATAATTGAAATACTGTCACAAAAGTTTCTAAAGATGTAAAGAAATAAATATTAAAGTATACATATATTTATACACATATATATTTATGTATACATCTATATTCATACATATATTTATAAAGTATATAGAGGCTTTCTGTATAGATAGAAAAGACTAAACATACAAGTTAGCTGATGATATTACTAGTCCAGTTTTAAAAAGGAAAACAAAAGTGACTCATTTTTGAAGAGCAACTACAGGAAAATACATACTAAAGAAGATGCTTTCTCAACAGTAACTTCTTTAATGAAAACAACAATTTATTAAAAAATTAAATTAAAAATAATGGCTACAAGATAAAGTCATAGATATTTCCACAGAAGAAATCTTGTCGTACATCATTCATAGTTGAGATGATACCATCAAGAAACTGAAGCCAGATGTGTACCATACATCCAAGTGCTGGAGATGTCAAAAATGTAATTACTTTTTCAATCTCATCACATCAAGAGAAGATCTTTACAACACTATAAACTCTTTCACAGCATTTTATGATAGCATAAAGAATAACTGCTAATTTTTTAAGTGACAAAGAGGGTTTTTTTGGTAATTATTTTTCCAAAATACATAAAAGATTTGTTGACTATAAAGGTATCATACATCTTCATTATACAAAGCACCAGACTCTAGACTTGCTGTATTTTTCTGGGATGACAAGTGGCTGTCAGGATATGTTGTTGTAAGATATTTTCAAAGACATAAGCACGCTTACCAATTTCCTTCAAAAGTAAAACTGCCATTTTGATCATCTCCATTCTGATAATGAGTGAGAAAAATATACACACTCTGAAATATACACACTCTGACAAGAACATTTTGAAAAATAGATGTTTGCAATTATTCCCATCATTTTATGGTCATACAGTTGAAAATAAGGTATGCCACCTGTAAAATCTCTTATGTATTATTAAATTTTGAAAATAATTATCTAAAATATATAATCATCCAATAAGGCTTGTTAGTGAATCTATACCCACATATAAAAATATAAAATTCATGATGAAATTCTGAATTTATGAAACTTAGGAGTTTATGAAATTCTGAAAAATGTTTAATTCAGGATGTTTTGATGACTTTGCACATACACTTTGATATCAGGAAAAATGAACATCTGGGTGATTTTCAACTAGTATCTTTGAATAATTTGCAAGTGGAATTGAAAAACCAACATCACAATCTGAACAACTAGTCACACAAACAACAACATGCATTTCCAATTTAGAAGCATATATCTTTGAGAGATATCTTTTCCAGTATGATCACTAACTACGGAAAGATTAAATTTAGAACCAGAACTTAGTACTAGATTTTTTAAAAGCACTGTAACATGCTGAATTACATGTTCATAATCATAACTATGTGTAAAAATATTTTTATTGAAGTATAATTGACATTAATATTATATTAATTTCAAGTATACAACATAATAATTTGGTATTTGACTATATTGTGCAATGATGACCACAATAAGCCTAGTTTACATGTATATACATATATATTTACAAAATATGTTTTCTTTTTGCTGTTCTTTAAAAAAGCTTTTAAAAATAAGAAACAAACTTTATTTCAGAAATAAATTTTCAGAAATAAAATTTTATATGAACTATCACTACAAAATTTCCTCAAACAGAATTGGTCAAATTTAAAAATCAAAAGTGTAAATTAATCAAGATACATGCCTAGACAATTAATGTAAGTTATCTCTTACATATTAGCATCACATTAGGAAAAAATCTTAAATAGCAGCAGCAATAATTTCTAGACTAGCAGAGAAATCATGAAAATAAAAGAACTAAAGGGAAACAAGAGAAAATGATTTGCATGCACTAGCAAACAGAAGTATTTTTGCTTTGCTGATAGATTTTCTTATTTATTTGCCCCCCATTTTCACAACTCTTCTCCCCTCTCCTTTCCCTCCTGGATACAACATATCTGATCAACATTCAAGGTTTGTCTTTCTCTGATGCTTTGTTAGTTTTTTTCTACATTTCAACTACAAGTGAAATCATCTGATATTTAACATTTTCCTTATGACTTATTTTGCTTAGCATCAACCCTTCAGCTCCATCCATGCTGCCACAAATGGCATGAGTTTATTTCTTTGTTCAACAATAGCATTGTATTCTGTATATATATCATATCTTCTAGTTCCATTCATGTATTGTGGGAAAATTTAGGTTGTTTCTGTATATTGACTATTGTAAATTGTGCTACAGTAAATATAGGGGTGCACATCTTATTTCAAAGTCATGTTTTTGTGTTCTTTGGGTAGATTCCTAGTTGTAGAATAGCTTGGTCATATGGCAGATCCATTTCTAGGGTTTTACAGAACAGAGCCCTCCATAGTGACTGGACTAATTTATATTTCCACCAGCAGAATAATAAGGCTCTCTCATTATGGTTTTGAGCTGCATTTTCCTGATAAGAAGTGATGATGAACATTTTCTCATATGCCTACTGGTCATTTGCATTTCTTTTGAAGATGTATCTATTTATAGCTCCTCTGCCCAGTTTGTGATTGTTAAATTTGGTTTTGTTGAGTTGTGTGAGCTCTTTGTAGATCATTGATATGCATTCCTTATCAAATATATAGTGTGCAAATATTTTCTTCGATTTAGTGGGCTCTCTCTTTGCTGTGGCTACTGTTTCTTCTACTGTACATAAACTTTTATTGTTATATAGTCCCAGATATTTATATTCTATGTTTTCCTTGCTTCTGGAGTGAATTCTCAAAGATGTTTCTGAAGTTTATAACAGAGTTTCTTATGTTATAATTTCTAACATAATTGCTTATTTCATCTTTGTTTCATCCATTTTAATTTTTAATTTAAATATAATCCACATATAATTTAAAGTAAATGAAATGCATCATTGAGTACTAGACTACTTGGCAATGATTTCTTTGTCATGACACCATAATCACAGGTAACAAAAGGAAAAATAGTTATGCTAGATTTCAATAAGATTACAAGCTTTTTATATCAAAGGACATTATCAACACAGTGAAAAGGTAAATTACATGGTGGGAAAAATTATCAGCAAATCATACATAAAGGATAAGGAACTAATAATTCAGTATCTATCTTTTAACTCCTTAACAACAACAACAACAAAATAACCTATTTAAAAAGTGGCAAAGTGTTGGCGCGGTGCCACATGCCTGTAATCCAAGAGCTGGGAGGCTGGGGCCAGGGTTCACTTGAGTCCACGGATTCGAGACTACTCGAGGCAACATAGTGAGACCTAGTCTCTAAAAAATAAAATAGCCGGGTATGGTGGCATGAACCTGTAATCCCAGATACCTGAGAGGCTGAGGCTAGGGATCACTTAAGTCTAAGGGTTCGGGACTACCCCGGGCAACACAGGGAGACCTAGTCTCCAAAAAAAAAAAATTGGCAAAGACCTTGGATAAAAGTTCTCCAAAGAATTTATACAATATCCAGTAATTACATGAAAAATACTCAATAACACTAATGAATAGGAAAATGCAAACCAATATTACAATGAAATAGTACTATTTCTATTAGGATGACTTTTTTTGAATAAGATAAAATAACTGGTGTTCATGATAATGTGCAAAAATTGAATCCTCTTACATTGCTGGTAAGAAGGTAAAATGGTGAAAAGTAGTATGGAAGTTCCTCCAAAAGTTAAATATAGAATTACCACATCATCCACCAATTCCAGTTTTAGGTATATATATATATATCAAAAAAAACTGAAAGCAGGGATATGAACAAATATTTGTACACAAATGTTTATAGCAGCATTATTCACTATAACCAAAGGGCAGAAACAACATAAAAGTTAATAAATGAATAGATAAACTAATGTGACATATACATATATATGTGTAGATACATAATGAAATATTATTTGGTCTGAGAAAGATTGAAATTCTGACACATGCTACAATTAGCATTATGTGAAGTGAAATATACCAGAGATAGAAGTTCTAATGCTACATAATTTCACATATTTGAGATACCTAGAGAAGTCCAATTTACAGAGACAAAAGGCAAAATGGTTGCCAGGGGTTAGGGTAGGAGAAAATGGGAAATTATTGCTTTAGAAATAGTTTCAGTTTTGGTGGTATGTTCTAGAGATGACTATATAGTAAGGTGGCTGTATTTAAGATCACTGAATTAACTCATTTTGCATGCTGAGTGTATGATATACTGAATTCTTAAAATAAAGTCAGAGAAAAAGAAAGTGTTAAGAAAATCACAAATCGAGTCCCACCTGAGACAACACAGTGAGACCTAGTCCCAAAAAATAGCTGGGCATGGTGGCATGTGCCTGTAATCCCAGCTTCCTGGGAAGTTGAGGTTGGGGATTGCTTGAGTCCGTGGTACCCCAGGTGACGTGAGCCTGCAGTTCCATGGGCAAAAATAGCAAGACATAGTCGAAAGAAAGGAAGGAAGGAAGGAAGGAAGGAAGGAAGGAAGGAAGGAAGGAAGGAAGGAAGGAAGGAAGGAAGGAAGGAAGGAAGGAAGGAAGGAAGGAAGGAAGGAAGGAAG
The DNA here is from genome assembly GCA_004024945.1 of Uropsilus gracilis. Classification (NCBI taxonomy): domain Eukaryota; kingdom Metazoa; phylum Chordata; class Mammalia; order Eulipotyphla; family Talpidae; genus Uropsilus; species Uropsilus gracilis. The sequence continues at coordinate 18,062 of PVHY01019746.1, read as the reverse complement.
AAAGAAAGTCACAAAGATGTGAAATACATATATAAATAATTCTAAGAATTAAGAATTGTCATAGAGAGGACACAAAAAAGATTAATTATAAAAAGTAAAATAAAGTTGAATTGGAATTTATTGAAGTTTAACCTTCCACATATCAAAAGGTAACATTAAAAATGATAACAAGACAAGAAGAAGAGAAGAAGAGGAGGAGGAGGAGAAACTGTAGGTCACTGGAAGTATATATTTTCAATGTATAAGCTGACATGGTGTAACATGGTACATCTGTCCTAAAAAATCTGGGAGGTGATTTTCTAAACACCTCATTGCTAGGTATTTACCTAACACAAGTGAAAATAGAATTAAATTCCATCAACAGGAGAATGGAGAGCAAATAATGGAATATTTATAAAGTGGTAAAATATGAAATTAAGAAGAGTAAATTCCTACTTCACTCAGCAACATGGATGAAATTCAAAGACATTGTATATCTTTTAAAACATTGATTGAAAAAAGTCACACACAGAAGATTGCCTTGTGTATGATCTATTTACAAGATGTTCAAGAACATTAAAAATTCATGCCAGAAAGTAGAAATGAGAATTCAGGTGCCTCTGGGTATGCCTATTGACACAGGGAAGAGAAGGAGGTAGAAGGAAAAAATTTAGAGTGATGGCATCTACTAATCTAGATTGGAGTGCTGGTTTCACAGTTGCAACTTGTCACTATATGAGTATGTGTATGACTTTAATAAAAATGTTTTATGATTAAAAAAGAAGAAAATCATAAGATAAAATACATATATTGTACCGTATCAATACTGTACATACAAGAATATCTGTGTATATATGAATTTGTGGTATTCAAACATGTTTGTCCAAGGTAAACTGAATATATGAACAGTAGACAGACAGGAAGGGCAGATGATGATGCCAGCACAACAATACACCTTCTATTAATGCCTTCAGTCAATTCACTTAATGGAAGGAAGAAAAGAAAAAGGCAATCTAACATGAACATAAGTCATGGAAGTATAATTTCTATGTACAGTTCAAAGAACATAAATATTGAGCACCTGGGATATGCCAACAGTCTATTTTAGAACACAGAGGCTTTTCTCAACTCCTGCCTGGACCCTCTCCTTCCTCCTTAACTGTGCCCCCACCAGGTTTTCACCTTCACATCAGCTGCCACACTTGTGAATACTAAGTGAAACTTATAACTGATAAGCAGTGTGAATGCAATGGGAGAATTTGTCATTTTTCCTAAATATGCAAAAGGAGTTACCATCAAGCAAATATCCCCTTTGATATTTATGGATACAAGGAAAGGAAACGTCCCACATGCCTACTACCACTCAGGAAGTGAAAAAAGTATCTAGGAGTGTGCTTAACCATGACCGAGAATGTAATTATGATAAGTTACAATGAGCAAATTTTGCCTGTCCATTTTTTTCTCCAAAGTATATGCTTATAACCTTATTTTAATTGAAATCTTTGAAACTGAATACAAGCAATGATGGGACAATTCTTATAAAAGTTAATGATTTTTAGAACTCTGTAATGCTTTCAACTTAAAATGTCATTCTGTGTTTAGGGCAAACATGAAAGAAAACATTTTAATTAAAGATTGCCTTTAAGACAGATATTTGACATATGCAATAATAAATCTTAAAACAAAAAGAAAAGTAAAAAAGTTTCCAAAATGATTATGGTATCCCAGAATTTAAACACTGAGAAACAAAACATATATTTAAACAAAAACTCAAATTTTGAGAGATGAAAGAGGAATTATTGCTTTAAAGGAAAGAAAATATTCTGATAGTATATTTTTATATTAATATTAATGAATTTCTTTTACAAAAAAAAAATTGATGTCAGCCACTCTTCCTGTTAGGATACAAAATTTATAAGCCATGGAAGAAATAAAATGTATTAGGAATACAGGGTGCTATAATCTAGTTTTGTCATTCAGTTATTTTTTTTTATTTTAAAGGATTTATTGGTTTGTTTTTTAACAGAATTTCTGTAATTGTTAATTTAATTTTTTAATTTTATTGTATTTTTTATCGAGGTAACGTTGGTTCACAACACTATACGTATGTGTGTATACATACATACATACATACACATACACACATATGTGTGTGTGTATATATATAGATAGATAGAAAGAGGGAGAAACTGACTCACAGGTGCATGTAACCGGGCCATAACCAAGAGCAAAGCATCCAAAATTGCCCAACACAAGCCATTCACCTCCACCCCAGCTTTATTCCCCACACCCAACTCTCCTACTCTGGCTGTCTCAATTGCAATGTCACATTTTTGGTTTAGTTATGTCTGTTTCTCTGTTTTGTCTCTCTATATTCCACTAGAGTGAAATCATCTTTCTCCTTCAGACTTTCTTTACTTAACCATTCATTGTTTCCCTTCCATTCATAAAGCAGCAAAAGATTGCATCTTTTTTTTTAAGCTGAGAAGTATTTCATTATTCATATAAACATATACCACATCCACTGAACTGTCATTGGATATTGAAACTGTTTGCCTAGCTTGATTACTTTAAATAGTGCCACAGTGAGCAAAGGAAGGTATATATTTCTTCAAATTAGTGGTTCTGCCTCCCTTAGGTTGATATATACTAGTGTAATTACTGGATCATATGGTAGATCTGAGTTTAATATTTTGAGGACCCTCCACACTGTTTCCATAGGGACTAGGAAATCTACATTCCCACCAACAGTGTAAATGGGTTCCTTTATTGCACATCCTCCCCAACCTCTTTTGGATATAGGTCATTTACACAGGTGTGCAATGGTACGTATCTCATTATGGTTTTGATTTACACATGTCTGAGAATAAATGTTAAGGGCATTTTTTTTCATGTGCTCTTGGTCATTTTACATGTCTTCTTTGATGAAGTGTCTACCTCTTCTGCTTATTCAATTTTTTTAACTGAATTATGTTTTCTACTATAGTGTTGTATGAGTTCTTAGATGTTAGCCCCTCACAGACTATGACATGAATGTATTTCTCACTTGCAGTAATGGTCCTTTTCATTTGAATGGTAATTTCTTTCATTGTGCAGAGCTTTTAACTCAATGCACTCCCATTTATTTAGTTAAATCATAAAAGATACAACTGAATATAATCTCTTAAAGTGCTTCGCCTATGTTCTCTTCTATGTATTTTATATAGTTTCAGGGCTTCTATTCGTCTTTAATCCATTTTGAGTTCATTTTTGTGTATGGTATGAGAATGTGATCTATTTGCATTCTTTTGATGTAATTCTCTTTCTTTTAAAAAATGCTTTATAGTTCTTTGTTCTACAGGTCTTTCACCTCCTTAGCTACATTTATTCCTATGCATTTAATTTTTTTGATGCAATTGCAAGTGGGATAGTTTCTTGATTTCAGTCTCTTTCAGTTCTTTGTATACAAGAACATAACCAATTTTTTTATATTGATGTGGTCTACCACTTCATTATAGTTTGTTTCTACTGTTGTTGTTGTTTTAGTGTAGTGTAGTATTTAGGGTTTTCTATGATTATTATCATGCCATATGCAAAAGGTGATAGTGTTACTTCATCCCCAATCTGCATTCATTTTTATATCATTCACTTGCCTCACTATAATCTATTTAAATCACCAAGGAATTGACCAAAATTCTAATCTTTTATGGGTAAAAGAAAATTTCACTTTATTTTTGATTAGATTGGAAATATAAATATTTTATAATATAAAATCTACATACATATTCTTCCACCCATTGCTGAGTCATTATTCTATGATACCACTTTTCTATTACCACTAGTTTCCCCTCCTGACACTTAAGGACTAATTAATGAGTAGGTGATTATTTTTAGTTGCAGAAATGTTTTTGAAGTGGGTAGGGGTGGAATCCAAATAACTATCTGGCTATTGTATAAAGGTCTATTTTTGCCTACAAAAGCAGGACATACCTATCCTAATAGGTATTTAGGGTTCAGAATTCAGAAGCTATTATATTCCTCTATGCAAACAAGCTAACATGGCCAGTAATCTGTGACATCACACAAGCACAAAGTCTCCCATTCTCACAAACTCCAATCTCTGTACAGCCAACCAAAAGCCAAAGATGCAATCTGACCATCTTTGGGGGCTGCCAAACCTAATACCAAATTGCCAATATATTTCCCAGCTACTCTGCTCAAATAAGTCAGACTGCATGCTGAAATAGCCAATTTTTTCTTGTCTCTACAAGAAAAAAAATAACTGCAGTAATTTTCTGAAATAATAAACTAGGTCTGTTTTATTTCTTCATACATTTGCTTGAACATTTCATACATTTCTTCACATTTATTTGATTTTACTATCATATTATTTTCTGAAACTCTCTTAGACCAAATATAGACCATAATTTAATATTTACTTAAGGACATTTATCTTGATCTTTTCTTCTTAAAATTACACTTATTGAGATAAACCTTGGTTTACACCAAGGGGCATATGTTCATGACTCTTCAGAAGTTATCACACCATACTCACCACCAGGGTTCCAGTAATCTTCCACCAGATCCATTGGGTTCCCTCTCCACTTTGGATTCTACCCACTCCCCCTGATTCTTTTTAACTTCAGTTCAGCAGTCAGATATCAAGAGTTTGTTTTGGTTTAGTTTTTTCTGTCCCTTTGCTTTATTTTTTATATTCTACATATGAATGAAACCATCTGGTATATATCTTTTTCATTCTGAATTATTTCAGTCACCTTCAGATTCATCTATACTGTAGCAAATGGCAAGATTTCATTTTTTAAATAAGGTAACATTGCTTTACACTCTACATGATTCCAAAAATATAGGATTCCACCTCTCCAGGTTTATGTTACCACAATCAGCTGCAAAGCATCCATCGTCCTCCAATATTGTTCATTATTCCACCTCCCCATTTTCTTTTTGACTTTCTCTTTCCCCTTCTGTAGCCTCAGTTTTGCAGCCAAGTTTCTAGGAATTGTTTTGGTTTGGTTTTGACTGACCATTTGTTGTTTTGCTTCCTCATTTTCCATATATAAATAAACATGCAATTATATATATACACCAATATTTTATACATATATAATGTATTTAATTGATTATATATTATATGATATATTTATAATTATATAGATAATATATTTATGTATATGTATAAATAACATATATAAATATATATACATAATATATAATAATATACATAATATATAAATAATATGTATTTATAATATATTTAATTTTAAATATATATAGTTATAAAAATATATAATTATATATATCCCACAGATTTTTAATGCACTCATCTATTTTGGGGACACTTAGGTTTTTTCCATAACCTGGCTATTGTTCTGCAATAAACAAAGACATGCATGTATCCCTTCAAATTACTGTTTTGCTTAAATAAAAATTATTATTTACATGCATACCTAAGATTGGAATTGCTAGATCTTATAGTAGATCTGCTGGTAATATTTTGCGACACCTCTGCATTTGCACTGTTTTCCAAAAAGGCTATATCAGCCTGCCCACCAACAGTATCTGAGGGTTTCTTTTTCTCCATGTCCTTGACAATACTTGTTTCTGGACTTCTTAGATGGGCCACATTCTCTCAGGTATCTGAAGTTATCTCATTTTGGCTTTGTTTTGCATTTACAGGACAATAAACAAAGCACATTTTTTTATGTGCCTGCTGATCATCTTTGAGCAGCAGTAAGTCTTCTTTGCAGAAGTATCTATTTAGCCCTTTTGTTCATTTTTTGACTGGGTTATTTTCCTTTTTATTGTGTTTCACAAGATTGTAATAGATTTTGGATATCAGTCCCTTCTCAGGTGTAAGATACGCAAATATTTTCTTCATTTGGTTGTTTGTCTTCTTATTTTGATGATAGTTTCTTTCACTGTGCAGATTTTCCAACTTGATACAGTTCCATCTGGTTAGCTTTGTTTAGGTTCCATTAATGCTGAGTCTCTGAAGATATAATTGTAGTCAATGTCATGGAGTGTCTCACTGATGTTTTCTTCTACTATTTTGTGGTTTCAGGTCTCACATCAAAGTCTTTGATTTATTTTTATTCCATTTCTGCATATGTGTGAGAGAGTTGCACTCTTCTACATATAGCTCTCCACTTTTCCCAACACAATTCAATGAAGAGATTTTTCTGTGTCCATTGCTATACTCTTGCCTTTTATCTTTTATGTCTCAGGTTTATCTTCTTAGACAAAACTGTAGAATTTATCTATATAACATGGTTTTTAAAATTACATTTCACTTCCATATACACACACACACAACATAAGTATAATGACACCAAATACCTAAGAGTCAAATTGTTTGGAAAAATAAGATTATAACCTTAAAGATTGCCTGATTCTCAGGTTTGATTAGTGATTTAAATTGGGTATATATGATACAAAGCAGGCAGAGCCTCCCAACCAGTATGAACCACTCTATTGTGCCTTTAATGACTGCAAGTCTGCGACAGGAAACTGATCCTTGTAGTTACAGAATGGCTAGCATATTCTTGAATGGTAAACATTCTACAAGCCGCCATGAGCAACTTCAATCTGAAGCTCTTCTGGGTAAAGCAGAGTAGGATCATATGGTGTCCCTTGTGGCACTCTTACTAATGCATGATGACCATAGAGAAATTAAATCTCAATAAGGTATTACACAAAACCATGAACTATCAAAAAGAAACTATATTCAGAGAAATAAAACTCAGTTTCTCAACAAAAGAAAGATTATTTTAAATCACTCTTTTGGAAGGTTTTCATCCTGTTGCCTTATTGTACTACATAAAGAAAATATAACAAGTTTTTTTCCATCAAACCTCCAATACAGTCATCGACAAACCCCTTCTCATTTACTCCTCATATTATCATTTTTTCTGTGTGTACCATGATACTAAAAAGATTGAGCTGCGTTGATGTTGAGATGCAAGATTAAAGCCAAATCCTTGCAATTGCATTGCAATAGAGGGAACAGTGGAGAAAAGAAAGAGGAAGCTGCTATGTCACATTTGGGAGAAACACCCTGCTCAAAAGGTGAAAATTTCCCAAAAAGGAAAATTAGGGCCACCAAAACAGATGACAATTGTCTACAAAAGGTCAACAATATCCAATGTCATAGAAAAGGAAAGACCAAAAAGTACCCACTGAATTTGGTAATTAGAAGGCACTAAAATGCTTGCAACAACAATGCTAGGAAAATGACAGCAAAGAACACACAGGAGAGAATAGAGGTGTGAATGGAAGAAGAGAAGACATAGATGGGTTACTGTAGTTAGCAACAGGAGAAAAACAGTGGAAAAAGAGAGGTTCAAGCTTTGGGAGACCATGAGTGAGATTTCAAACTTCAGTGTTTTTCTCTTTACTGGTAAATAGCCCAGGAGAGTTTAAAGATATTTATAGATGAAGGCACAATTTTGATAGAAAAAGTTTAAAAAAATCAGGAGGGGAACAGATTTAGCACAGGCAAGACTCAAGAGAAGGGGTAAACAATTGCACCAGTTGGCTAATAGGAGATTGAGGTAGTAGTGTGGGATATCTCTTCTCTCTGGTGCCCAGGTTTACAATCTGAAGTGTATTAGAAGTGAAAAAAATCACAATGTTTGGAATTTGGAAGGTCATTTGTGTCCTTTGCAAGGGCAGTTTTAGTGCTCCCCTGAGCCAAAACACTAAGCTTACTCTTCTAAGATTGATTTTCTGACTTCTAGCTTAGTTTTCTAATGAATTAGTAATCATTAAAACTAAGGAGGAAATTTGGGGGGACTTGTTTCTCAAAAATAAAGGGGTTGGATGAAATAATAGCTAAGAACTTTGACCATCTAATAAAGTTCTCAATGTGAGAAATGTGAGAAAAGAATGAGTGGTATGCATAGGAGTTTAAGTGGACAAATTGGTATTAATTTGGGTAATATGGATGCATTCTGAGTTTGTCTTTTTGGATGTTTATCACAGCAAACTAGTTGGAAAGCTGTGATTGCACATGTTATATTGTTTAAGACAAAATTGTTTCTGCCAACTCCTGAACTAGAGGAACAGAAAACACAAGCACATATAATGAAAACTAGAGAAATTTGACATAAGATATGTTTATAATATTGTCTGATACATATTCCCCTCGGAGTGTGTTCATTATGAATGTACACTTTTGTTCCACCCTATTCAGAATGTCTAGCTGTCTTGTTTGTACATTGATTTTTACACCTCCCACCACAGAGCTTAAAAACATTGACAAGCATCTTCTCATTCTCTAAAATGAGGCAGTATGAGGAGGAGGACATTTCTAATGCTTCCTTCATAAACATGCTCACATAGTTTATTTGTTCAGTTCCAAGTCTTTGATACCTTGTCACTTCCTTATTTACTGATGTCCAGGTTGACTAGGCTCCTTTTCCTAAAAGAAAGCCTTAAAATATAGCTCTGATTAGATTGAAAATCTACCATTTAAGCTCTTTGTAGAAGAGGTATGTTGGGAGTATATGGATTATTGGTCCCAGAGAAGTGCCCATAGCATTCAACCCATCCTTACAAAGACCCAACTATCCACCCTTTAGTAACCAGTTCTCTATTGTGGCAATTTACTTATAGCCACTTATTTCCTTTTTTCCCCCAGCCCCTTCTTCTGTGTGTAACATCTCTAAGTTCCTCCCTAAGTACTTCCTTCTTTGACTTCATACACAGGATTGTGTTAAGCAAGAGGCATTTGGACAGTGCAGTTAACTCAGAGCTTAGAGCTCAACCGACTTGACTGCAAGCCCCTGTGTCATTTATTTGCTATGTAATCATCAACAACTACTTAATAAAAAGCTCAAGTTATTCCTCTGTAAAATAATGAGGAAAGAGTAGTAAAACTCACTTGGTCTATATATGGAGTTGCTGAGAAAAAGAAACAGTTAACATGAGAGCATTTTATAATCTACTTCATGACTTGACTTGTTGTACAAGAGCTCAGCCAGTGGGGGGAGACAAAAGGTCACACCTGAGTGCTGTCCACCCAATGCAACTGAGATGTCTCCTTCTGATCTGGTACATAGGCCAGGGAACTTTCACCACTTTAGCTCTGCCTGTTCTGTACTCCTTGGAGCAAGACCTCATGTAAGCATGCCTTCAGAGTGAAAGGATACAGGTGTCAGCACTGTTTCCTACAAGCTTGCCCTTACATTCAAGTGTTTCAGAGCAGGACTTGCTGACATTCGGGCTCAGGCATTTTGGGGGGGTGGGAGTGTTGAAATCACTCTTCTGGAGCCTTATTTTTCAGAATTGGAAAAACCAGTAGTCATTTTAAACAAATTTTTATTCTCTAAATAACAAGAGACATGACTCAACAAGGAATCTTAAGTGTTTAAATCAAACAATATGACATTTATGTAGTTCTCTAAATGACCATATGACTCCTGTGTCTGTTCAATGTTCTTATTAAGCCAATGCATGACTATATCACATCACATTTTGGGATCTAATGTATAAGGTCAAGTCTAGTACAATAGTAGTGAAACAGAAGAGTATGTTTTTGAACAGTTTTCACTCAAAAGATAACACCTGGTAACTTATTTATAATCTGATAAGTTTCAATTTAAACTCCTCAAATAAATTTTCAAATATTCTGGACACAGTTATATTCCTAGTCAAAATAAGATTCTAGGGATAGACACCAATTTCCTGATAAAACAAGATGAAATCTGATTGTTTATTTATCATTGTAGTAAGGTTCTAGAAATCTGCAGCCAGTATCACTAATGTGAATTGCTCTGATATGAAGATGTCTAACTTTCAAAGACAGGGTTATTGCCTTATTAGTCAATGTTTATTTAAAAATATTTTTATGTTAACCTTTTCTTATAAATGAGATATTTTATGATATCACATACAGCATTCATTCAGTTAAATTATTTTTATTGAGATAACATTGTTTTAGAAAACTATATATTTTAGGGATTTCAGATCACACCATACCACACCCATTAGCAAAGAATCAGTAACTTCCCCAGAGTTTAATAAGTATTTCTGCTTTTCTCAGTATCATTTTCACTGTACTTTAAAAGAAATGGTTTTCATTTGTAAACAATCATCACATATATTATTTCATTTGATTCTCAGATTACATTCCTGGCTTTGCAGAAGAAGAATCCAGGTCAGAACATGTGATTGGCACAGCACAGGTATCTAATTAATGAACATGGCAATCAATGAATTAATTTTAAGAGATATATCCAAGCTTGAACAGCTAAAAAGACCAGACTTGAGACTATGGCTTTGATCCACTGTTCTTTACAATTAATCACATCCACTCTGCTCTTGTTCACACAAAAAAAATGTTTAGCTGATTGTCACACTTAATATAGATTTACAAGTACTTGCTCACACTTCTCAAGCACATGTGGAAATGTTTATTCCAGACTCCAAGGAAATGTTCTGAAATGGTGTTCATTGTGACTAAGACCTAGAAATTCCTGCCTTGCTTTTTTTCTTAGATATTCTCCAAATGAAGTTTAAAAATTAAATTTCAAAAGAGTTTTCTTCTGTTCCATTTCTAGAACTTTCCTCATTGTTCAGAATCCTAGTAAAGTTCCTGTAGCTTAGCAGAGGTAGGCTCAGGAAGAACAGGAAAGAATGTAATTGCACAAAAATTGTTATAAAAATTGGGTGGATATGCAATATAGATTGTGCATCCCTTCTTCAGTTAAGATAGTATGGGAAGGAAAACACAGCAATCACAGAATAAAGAGATCTCACTTTCCCTTACCATAGAGCAATGCTTCTTCAAAAATATAGACTCCAATGAGAATACTCTTTTGTCAGGTCATTGCTGTCCCACAGACTATGATGACATTGGGCAGAGAGTTAACAAAATAGAAAGCTGACAGGGAATACTAGAATCGCCACTGGAGAAGGGAGAAGTCCAGAAATGTTTTATGTATAGTTACAAAAACAAGTTCTGGACAGACAGCTAAGTGGAAAAGATTACAACCTTATTCCTACTACATTTATCACATTTCTTTCACAAAATAATGACCTATTTACCCCTGCATGAAGGTCAGGCAATATCAAATAGATCCATACTACCTGATGAGACTATACACTAAAGTACATAACTTCAAACATATCTCATTTATTGACTGGTATTTAAAAACATAAGATTTTACCCCTTGAAAGAAAGGAGACTGAATGGCCCATGTATTCTGTTCATTTTTAGACCAATAGAAAAAGTAGATCTCAAGTGTGTAAGACACATCTGAATATCCAGAGTAAGAATTAAGAACCCCACTCCATTCCTGAAGTACTTCCCAGTACCATCTGAGAATGAAGAAAACATCATGGGAGTGAGAGTCACATCACACGCTGATCAAATGGGATACTAACAACACCCTAGCTCTGACCTTGATCATTCCCTATAACTAGTCATCAAAAAAAGCTGGATCTCTTGAAACACAGTGGAGCATGTGAATTGTGCCTCTTTTGTTATTACGGTTGTTTTTAAAGTCATTCAGGGGCAAAAATATATGATTTCCTAATTTCATCAAAGAATTCATAAAAATAGTTTCTGTCCACGCCACCTACCTTGTCCTGATAAAATGCAGAGAAGCACTACATACTTCCATTGCTCATTTCTGTGTGAAGATGCCCAGACGATCACAAAACTGGAGTCTGCACACACTTCCAGTGTTCCTCCATATGCAGTCAGGTTTGCTGGGAAAACTCATAGGTTTATATGTTCTCCAACTGCAAAGTTCTGACAGCTTCCTACAATGGATATGTGCAGCTCTGAAGCAAATGAATGAAAAGATGACAGCAAGTCCAAAAGTGGTCTTTGCCTCCACTTGAAGTCTTCTTCCCACAAAAAAGAAAGAAAATAATATTAACAATATATTTAATTCTTTAATTTTTAACAAATAAATGCAGTTACTCGAAATTGTGAAATTTAGTTTTCTAGGTCAAGGTTAGAGATTAAGTCATAAAACTTTTTTAACAGAAATAAGTATAAAGCCAGGCAAGGTGGCACGTGCCTGTAAGCTTCAGCCTATGAAGCAGCTGGGGCTGGGGGCCGTGGTTCGAGTCCCACTTGAGGCAACATAGTGAGCCCTAGTCCCCAAAAAATAGCTGGGCATGGTGGCGTGCACCTGTAATCCCAGCTACCTGGGAAGCTGAGGTTGGGGATTACTTGAATCTGTAGTACTCTGGGCAGTGTGGGCCTGTGGTTTCATGGGCAAAAATAGCAAGACATAGTCTCAAAAAAAAAAGAAAGAAAGAATTATAAAATGTTATGAATTAATATAAAATTTTTTTGAAAGAAACTACTCAAACTATGAAATGTACTAGTTATTGAATTGTCTGGCTAATTAAATACTCAGCAGAAAACATTGTCTAAGGTTGGTTGGTTGTTTTCTATACTGCAGAAGTTTCTACACCTTTATTTTCCTTAATAAGGACAGCATATTGAAATTACCCTGTGATCAGTTTACATGGCTCATGATGAGGACAACACATTTGTTGTGAGAATTTAAGAAGAAGCAGAGGATGTCCATCAAACTCAAAAGGGGCAAGGATAAGGAAACTATTTCAAAGAAGATATATGAAAGGTCAGTAGGTACATGAAAAGAGGTTCAATCAATATCACTAACCATTAGGGAGATGTAAATTAAAACCATAATGAGATATCACCTTACCCCTGTTAGATTAGCCATCACCAAAAAGATAAGAGTTAGAAAACACAATTGGGGGTGTAGAGATAAGAAACTCTTGATGGGAACTTAATTGGTACCACCACTGGACCCTCAAAATTAAAAATAGAACTATCATGTGATTCAGCAGTTCCACTTCTAGGGCTATATCCAAAGGAAATGAAAATATTAACTTGAGAAGATACCTGCACTATTTACAGTAGACATTTCATGGGAACAACTTCAGTCTCCATTGGTGGAGGAATGAATAAAGAGGTTGTGATATACACGTACAATTGAACGTTAGTCATGAATAAACAAGGAAATCCTGCCATTTTACAACCATGTGGATGTAACAAAGGCATAATGCTAAGTGAAATAATAATTCAAAGAGAGAAAGACAAATACTGTATAAGCTCATATGTGAAATCTAAAAGAAAACAAAATTCATGAAAAAAGATCAAACTTGCTATCAGAGGAAGAGGTGTCAAGATGTCAAAAAGGGAGAATTGAAACAAGATAGTAAAAAGATGTAAACTTCTAGTAATAAAATGAGTAAGTACTAGGGATGTAATGTATAGGATGACTATAGCTAACAGAGTAGAATTATATGTGAAAAAGTTGATAAGAGGGTAAATCCTAAAAGCCTTATCTCAAGGAGTTCTCATTACTTTCTGTTCTCATCTATTTATTGTATTCTATATGAGAAGTAGACATTAACTGTACCAGTGTGGTAAGAGTTTTATGGTACATGTAAATCAAACCATCATGTTGTAAACCTTAAGCTAGAGTGGTAATATATGTGAATTATTTCTAAAAAAAAAACTGGAAAATATTCTTTTAAAAGAGGGTGAAGTTATGGAGAGAAAATTATGGAGAAAAAGAGGGTCTCTATGTTTTTAAGATGGTAGTTTTTAATCTACTTATGGTCATTTCTTAAATTACCTGATCAAATATGAATCCTGTCCCTCCCAAATCATATACACAAATGATGTAAGATCTACAAGAATAAGTCCTCCCTAGTGGATAGCACTTAAAAAGATGTTATTTGTAATGATGAAGAGAATTTTCTCAGATACATTGAATATAAGAAATCCTTGATATAGAGCATGATTCTGAAGTACTAATCTGAAAGATTGTCAGCTATTAACATGTGAGTAACAGCGACAGACAGGTAAGACCTGAGCTGCAAGGCAGAGGGTACATGTAGAAAAGATGACAGGAGATAACTTTTCAAGAAACTTCATAGGAAGCACAGTTGGAATATATTAGTCTTAACGTCTCAACTCAAACCCAGGTAGGACCTGGAAATCTGAAAGGACGTGGCATCCCACTTAGTTACTGGACCTGGATGGGGTGGGAGAGATTGATTGTACCTCTCAGTTTCCCAGCTAACTTACAATGCTTCCTTGGAGAAAGTGGTTAGGAGAAGTGAGATTTAACAACTGGGAGTTTGTTCTTAGGATGTTTAAGCTAAAAATGGTATAGGGATCAAGAGTTCATCTCAATAAGTGCTTTCTATTCCCTTAGGGTTCCTTTTTTCCTTCTTGGATCACAATCATGGCACTTTTTGTAAAACTGATTTTCATTTAACAACTTGTCTTCTTTGATGTCTATGGTAGATATATTAGCTTTCCCTTTTTGATAATCAGAGACCAAGAAATGGTAATTGACAGGCATGGAGAAAGAGAGAGTGAGCTCAGTGAATGGCTAACAGGGTGACCTAAAAGGGAAGATGTTGAAGGGAGGTGATTTAAAGGAGGTGCATGTTTTTCTCTTGCATTTCAAATGTTTCTTATTTAAGTGGATTAAAAACCAAGAAAGAGTTCTCACTACTCTTAGAATTCCAAGTGCCTTGTACATCTAATCTACTTCTTATAAAATCGTCAACAGCCTCCTCCACTATCTTCCTTTCATCATGCAGAACTTTATATTCATCAGGTATGTTTGCCTGAGAAAAGCATTGAGTTTGATGCTGAAGGGAACATATCAGAATCTTTCATGTAAAGGGGCCATGACATCAAATAGGCAATGAGGAAATAAAAAGTCCTGGGGTGGAGTAAGATGGCCCAAGGATAACTTCTAGAAATTCCATTTAGGAATTATATAATTTGGAACAAGATACTTAATATGATTATCTCAATTTTCTCACCTATATAAAGGTGCTAATAGTACATATGTCAGAAGAATTTTATGAAATAAAACGGGCTGTGTCCAGGTACTTGTGAAATTACAAAACCCCAGGACATGGAGCAAAAAGGTCCCAAGAGAGTTCAGTTATTCATAGATGAGTGCACACGCCCTACCACATGTTAGTGCTGAAACTTTCCTTATGCTTTCACTGTTATAAGAAAGACACGAAATCGCAGCTCCCTGTAAGTAGTCTAGGAATTTCCTCTCAGGTAAAGCAGGCCAACAGTCTGCTCAAGAGTATTTTATAAATTACGATATTCACTCTGTATTCTTATCTAAGAGTTTAAATAAGGCAAGTTTCAAGTAAATAATTTTACTCATTGAATTGAGGAAAAGATAAAAAAACTCCCAATAGAATAGAAAAATCTTATACATTTCTGGCCTCAAAGAACTTCTGATTGAAACTATATAAATGTCATTATAATAACAAGAGAATTTTTTTCATGTATTATCATCACAAAATCTTTTACCATTCCAAAGTTCCTTTCAACTCTAAAAATCAGAATGCATAAATAATTTTTAAATTGCAGCAAGGTTTCACACGTGTGAGTAAAAGCAAACTCCATTACTATTTTATAATCTCAACAAAATTGCAACAGATTGCTGATTCCAGTCCGAGAAAGGCATTTTATCTGAATTGCTTAGAGCACTCCTATTTATACTTGTGAATCATGGGTATAAAAACACAGACACAGAAACTGTTAAAATGTGAATATCTTTAAAAACACCTAATGTGAGAAGTCATTAACATAAGAAGGCATGAAGTAAAAATGAGTTGCATATATAATAGCATATCCAAACAGTTCTCCAAAAGAAATTACCTATAATTTGCATTTATTTAAATGAGAGAAATGATTGCTAGATGTATTGAATATTTGCTTTCTAGTAGGTATAAATAAGGCTAGTAAGCTAGTATATACTTATATAACCCTTATAGTAACCCTAAGAATTAATATACTCTCCATATAACAGAGGCACAGAAAATTAAGATGCTCAAGTCCCACAATTGGAAAATAAACTCGGGCTTTATAGTTGGGGACTCTACCCTGAGACTCCTTGCCCTTAACCATTAACTATTTGAGACTCCCACTTTATGGGATTTATTCAGCTTGTAGCATTCAAGAAACTCCAGGAAAGTGTGTGTGCATACACTGTATATATTATATATATAATATAATATAAGATGACGAGATAATTTAATATAATATATATAATATAATATAATATAATATAATATAATATAATATAATATAATATAATATAATATAATATAATATAATATAATATAATATAATATAATATAATATAATATAATATAATATAATATAATATAATATAATATAATATAATATAATATAATATATACAGTGTACATAGTGTATATATACACTGTGTATACAGTGTATATCTATACAGTATATATAGTGTATATATATATATATATCATCACTGAGTCACTGAAGAAAGCATGTCTTAGACTAAGCCACTTATTAAATGATCTTTTCTGTATTAGGAAATACAAGCTTAAATATGACCAAGGAAGACAGAGGCATATGATTAAAATCTCTGAGAAACAAGGTAGATAGCCTTCACAAGTTAACTCTAGAAACAATTTAAACACATATATCAAAACCTTTCATTGTATATAGGCAAGAAGAGATAAAAAGAATAAAGAATATAATTCTTTATAAGTATATATATCTTCAAAAGCCTAAAGTAGTCTTCCAAATAGAACACAGGCAACTGAATGATTCAAAAGCCTGTGTTAATTCAGGTATTGTTAAAATATTCAAATGGTAGATAAAGCAAAATATCCATTGTTAAGGTGGACACTGCCTGCTTTAGAGGCGCAAATTGATAAAGGGGATAAACCTCACTCCAGTAGAAGACTGTACAAGGATAAATTAGGCCTATGTTTCTGCTTTTGTGTCCTTACTCCCTAAAGGAGTCAGATTGAACCAATCTGCCACAGCTTGAGGAAGGCTAGACTACCCTGAAGTCCAGCAGACACTGCTCAGAATTCAGAAAAATAAAGGAAACTGAAGACTTGGTGACAATTAGAAGGAGGGTAGGTCTGGAATTTCCAAAAAGGAAAGAGCATTCCAGTAGGAATAATTTAACCTGAGGTTGGTGAGAGGAGCAGAAGCAGGATCACAAAAGAGCCTTGTAAGCCATAGTAAGCAATCTGAATATTTTTCAGATGAAAATAGAAAATAAATAAAAGACTGGAGCAGGAACGTACAAAGTCCATGCCCATTTTAGAAAGATATACTCCTAAGAACATTCAGATCCCTGCAGTCACTATGAGACTTGACAAAACTCTTGCATGACGACTAGCAGTCTTACATTAAACCCTGACACAACCCTGTTCCCTTGAGTTCCTTCCTAGGAAAACTCAAGGTTGCCAAAAGAATTTACTCTTTGTTCCAGTCAACTCCTGACATAGGCTCCTAACCCTTCTTCTTTTCTTAGAGTATTTATTTTAAAGTGATTTGCTACTATAAATTCATCTTCTGTCCTACATAAAATTCTAAATGATCTTCTACAGCTCCAGAGTATCCTTCTGAAGGACATCTAAGCTACATTTTGAAAATGTAATCCTAAGGATAATTTCCCTGTGACCCAATCTCTGTGGAAGAGGACAATTAATTTCAATAAATGCCACTTAGCAGCCACAAAAACTAATCATGCTAATATTGACCATTTCCCTGATTCTTGTAAATTTTTATTTCCCTGACTCCATTCAAGCCTCCACTCACTCTCCTTTCCTACTTCTATATTCTAATTTAAAACACCTCTGCACAGATCAGAGTTGAACTCAAAACACTGATGTATCCTCTAATATGAACAGATTTGAGTAAAATTTGTCTCTAATATCTTTTTGATCAGCATCTAGATTTGACCTTTGACAGTTCAATGTGGAAACAAATTGGAGTGGCACTAACTGGAAACAGTTGCAATAAGCAAAATACAAAAGAATGTGGCCTAAGCCAGAGCCGAGCACAGTGGCTGGTGCCTGTAACCTTCAGCCTATGAAACAGCTGGGGCTAGTGATCATGGTTCGAGTCCCGCTCAGGGCAACACAGTGAGACCTAGTCCCAAAAAATAAATGGGCATGGTAGCGCACACCTGTAATCCCAGCTACCTGGGAAGTTGAGGCTGGGGATTGCTTGAGTCTGTGGTACCCCGGGCAACATGAGCCTGTGGTTC
>PVHY01019745.1:0-26811 GCA_004024945.1 Uropsilus gracilis | reverse complement strand
TCCACAAGGAACTCACACAACTAAACAAAAGCAAAACAAAAAGCCCAATCAAAAAATGGGGAGAACTAAAAAGACACTTCTCCAAAGAGGAAATACAAATGGCCAACAGGCACATGAAAAATTGCTCAACATCACTAGTAATAAGGGAAATGCAAATCAAAACCACAATGAGATACCACCTTACACCAGTAAGAATGGCTCACATCGAAAGGACAGGCAACACAAATTGCTGGCGAGGATGTGGAAAGGAACACTACTACACTGATGGTGGAAATGTAAACTAGTTCAACCACTATGGAAAGGGTTGTGGAGGACCCTCA
Organism: Uropsilus gracilis; assembly: GCA_004024945.1. Classification (NCBI taxonomy): domain Eukaryota; kingdom Metazoa; phylum Chordata; class Mammalia; order Eulipotyphla; family Talpidae; genus Uropsilus; species Uropsilus gracilis. The sequence continues at coordinate 26,491 of PVHY01019745.1, read as the reverse complement.
AGCTAATGAAAATGGAACTACCATTTGACCCAGCAATTGCTCTTCTGGGAATCTACCCGAAAGAGACCTCAATGTGGGTACAAAGTACAAAGGACACCTGTACCCGGATGTTTACTGCAGCACAATTTATAATTGCAAGGTCATGGAAACAACCTTAATGCCCCAAAACAGAGGACTGGATGAAAAAAATGTGGTATATATATATACAAGATGGAATATTACTCATCAATTAAAAATGACAAATTTGACGACTTCATAACAACATAGATGCATTTAGAAGAAATCATATTAGCAGAAACAAGCCATAAAGAAAAAGGCAGAAACCAAATGGTTTCACTAATGTATGGGATATAGTGAAAAAAAAATAAACAAAAGCCTTGAGGAAAGTCAAAACAAGCTAAGCACCAAAATGAAGTGCACAACTATGAACAGGAGGGAAAGGGGAAGAAGGGAGGGGAGGGAGGGGGGGGCAAACCCTTGAGATTACAAAGTTGTGAAATTTATATATAAATAAAGAAAAAAAACCACACAAATGTCTCCCATCCTGAAGTATGTTATTGTAGTCCTAAACCTGATAAAAACTGTTCCTGGTGACATTAAAAGAAAACATCTGTTGAAAAGAGAGCTGTGTGAGTATATTATAAATGTATAAATGTTTTATTATTATATGACCAAACCTCCCTATGGATTTCCTTACTTGATATGACCCAATCAAGTCAGCCAGTTCTTTTTTATTATTATTTTTTTAAACTTTAAGACAACTTGAAATTTGGACACAGTAATAGAAGTAACAAATGGGGATGTTCTCCAATATCCTAGTTAGATTTTTTTGTAATAATTTTTAAATTTTTTTGAGGGGTGAAAGCAAATTACATAGATAGGTATACATATTGCAATACCATAATTATGAAATTATAACCATGCAAAATAATATATTATTTACTGATGTGTGATTTGAAAGGTTCAAATACCACTGGAATGGCAAATATCAAATCCAGTGTACGGATTATTCTTTCCAGGAATGTATAATTGTGACTAGGATAGAAGAGAGAGGCACAGAGAATGTCAACTATCTCTGTGATGGTTGTTCTTTTTTTTTAATTTAAATTTTTTAATTTGCATATATATGTGTATGTATATTTATATTACATTATTGAATTATTGTATACCCCGGGGCTTTCCCACTTTGCTAACACCTGTTAACCATATTAATCTTTTGTGCCCTTCATCTCTCCCACCATCCCTCTAAGTCATCCAGTTCTTTCTGTCCTTATCATGACTAGTGTGTATTCAAAACATGTAGGTGTCCATGTTACTAATTAATTCTAATAAATTACTCTCCCTAGATAGGTAATAATTTATGGTGGACTAATATTTCTTTTCACTTTTGAGTAAAGTGAAAATATCACTCCTGGGGGTAGACAAATAACCACATGTCAGATTAACAGCAATCTTATTTGGAGTATTTCATGATGAAAGTGGGAAAGAAAGTTTTACTTCTTTTCTGGTCTTAGGGATGACTATGAGGCTAAAATATGAATTCAAAACATTTACCAAGGATGACCTGAATATGCAGAAAGAGAGAAAGGAAAAGAGGAAAAGAGAGGAAAGGAAGAGGGAAATAGCTTCTGAGTAATTTTTGAGTCCATAGTTTCAACTATCTCTGAGGCCAATTCACTCCCCACCTTTTCTATGATTCGGCTTCCTAGTCCATCCAATTCAGTACTATAGTTCTTTTTTAAAGTTATGAAGTTCAGTAGTTAAATTTTTCATTTGTAACTAAAATAGCTGTATTGAAACAACAGTATTTTGCAGTTTTAATGTTATGGAAAGGAAGGTTTCTTTTAACAAAAAAAATGACTTTAAGTTAAAGGATACAACTGGGAACTCAGAGATTAAAATCAAGTACTTTGGAAATAAAATGAGAAAGATTAGGAAGAAAGAAGTGAAGAGTAAGCAGATATTGATAAGTCATATAAATAAACTTTTTAAAATCACACACAAACTTGTTAGATTCAGTCCTTATAAGAAAAATCTTTTAATTTTTCTCAGTTACAGAACAGAAATCCCAAAGATGTTGTGATTATTTTCCAACAATTAATGTCTTTCTTGAAATTCTGCTGTTCCTAATTATTCACAGGTACTATAATATTATATATACCTCTTCATCTCAAACATAAATGTTCCTTCAGTGTCAGATGCTTTTTATATACCTGAGTTTTCATTTCTCAATTTCATTCTTCTATGATGATATAAAAATGTTTAATATGTGAAGAGCTTAATATTTATTTTCTTCCTTGACACATTTACTAATTGATTTCTTTGAAAAATAAACTATATTCTTAGTGAATATTTAGGAAAAAGTAACAAGAAGGAATAGATACATGGAAACCTACTGAAATAGGTTCCTACTGAACCTACTGAAAATACTGATTTGGAAGTTTGTATACCAGGAAAAATCAATCATTCAGAAACCAAGATAGCAGAGTCAGAACGGCAGATTTAGTAATTTGAGAATTTTCAGTAATTGGTGAGAGAGGACTGAAGAAGACACTGTATTCTAATTAATTACACATGAATTAAAATAAGATTTGAGTATAGATATAACTTTTCTCTGATCTGTGATTAGAATAATACTGGTATGTGGTATACAGATTGACAACAGACAGTACACACAACACTAACTTCTGAACCTATATATATAAAGGTATGTATCTTTCCCTAGCACAGACCATGCTAAATTAGGGGGGATAGTGGGCATATCCACATGGCTGATGCCTTCAAGCCTTTATGCCATCACAAGGCAGATCCTCCAAGTAGTCATCTGCAGCCCACAGCATCTGTCTCAGCACAGAGAGGATCAGCACATCCTTCAGAGAGTCCAGTTCCCATTCTGAGTAATAATTACTGACAACCAAGATGTCAGAGAGAGCAAATCCAAGTTCTCTGTGGACTGTGTGTACCTGCAATGTAAAAATCAAAACTCAAGAAATATCAAAATAAAGAAAAATATTTTCTATCAGTGCAAGTTATGAAAACAATAGCAAAAAGTAGGTGCTTGTCAAGACTTTTTTGGTTGGAGAAAATGGAGCTAATGAGCTTGTCCCTTAAAGCGATTTCTTGAAGAATTTCATAAGTGAACCTTGAGTATCACTACTTCTTTCATTAAAAATGTATGTGAAAAGCAAAAAGGAAGGGGGCCCACTGGACTAAAATGGAGATTATGACAGCTTTTGTGGTGGGTATAGTGTGGACATCAGATAAAGTAAAGCTCTATACCTCTGATATATATCATGTGACAAACCTATGTTACTTCAACTTTTATATATATATATATACTTTATATATATATTATTTATATATATCAACTTTTATATACATTATATATATATTGATATATATATATACCAATTGAGAGTAAGTATCAATTAAATGCAAAAGATAACTAATAGTTGTATATAAACCACCTTGAGCTTGAAGCATTTACTGTACACTTGTAAGAGAGCCTATAATTTCCTGCAGTTTTCATATAAAAATGTTCCCAGGATAAGTGTCTTTTACTTGACAAGTGTATGTTGATATTTAATCCTTGCTTACTTGAGTTTATCTATGAAAACAGACTGTGACTTCGTACTACTGTCAGTGAACATTGACAAATTCTTTATTCTGTGTGCTCTTTCTTTTGCAGCTATAAAATGTAACAAGGGCCACACCTACCTCATAAGTGTTGAAGAAGAAAATCTATGACATATTTGTCACCTGAAATATATCACCTATCATTATATTCTCTCAAATGGTGTCCCTACCTTCAGCTTCCTCTTGACACCAACTTCCAACAATCTGAGTGGCAGGTTAATTTTTAGAGGTTTAACTCTGTTCATGTCATTACCATTTTTTATTATTAGTATTGTTTTGATTGCCCATAGTGTGCCTAATTAAGCAAATTCACTTTGTGAGAATGTAACTTTCTCACCTTATCTCCATCTACAAAAATCTGATTTAATGCTAGGCTGAACAATTCTATGCTTCCCAAGCATGTTTTTCCTGCATTGACTCATCTGTCCCCATAGCCTGAATTTTCTCCCTCTTTTTCCCTTTACTGCCTGAAGTCCTACTTCTCTTTGAAAGATAACACTTCATTAATTAAATCTTACCCCTCCCTCTTCAACATTCCATTTTTCTCCTCAAAGTTTCCAAAGAATTTTATTTTTAATCAGTCCATGATATTAACTATAATCATGTCACATTCTTTTGTCAATATTTCCTTATCCTACAGGCCCCCTCCCTTCATCTCTACCTATAAAACTGTAAGTTTTTTGGTGAAAAGAAACTGTTTTAATGATATTTACATCTGATTAGGAGCTATCACACTGAATTATTCATTAAAGACAATCATAAAATATTTGTAGAATGAACATTGAATTAAGTTGCAATGAGCAATTATCTTTGTCAATATAAACATGTTTAATTGTTTTAATTTGGGAAATTAATCTGAATTGTTCAAGCAATTGTTTTCATTTTTCTTATATTCAGTAAGTGCATTATTTTTATTTTTATATGCTGTAATACTTACAATTATAGTGACATACTGAAAAAAATATGTTCACAAAGGACATCATTCATTACCTTAGACTTCACAGGCACACATCTGTGTATGTCTATAAGGTCACTTCGTGTAACCAGATCCAAGCTATCCACATTAGTAAGTAGAGCCATATATACCACACCTGTGCCAAGCAGATACATAATTGTTTTAGCATTAAAGACACCATCAGTACTTTCCAGTTAATCAGCTCTCAATTATACCATAGACTTTTGAGAAGGCTCCCACGACCCCATGAAAAAACAATCCCTACAATTCCTCATTAGTACCTGGAATTCCTGTCATAGGAATTTCCCTTCAATGCCTTCCATGATAAGAAAGAAAGCTTCAAATGAAAGAAGTAACTAAAATTTATTCTATAATACTGGTGATTGATCTCATATCCTGGACAAACATTTGTGCTTTTATGAAAACCAGAGAATACCACTACAATACCCCAATAAACCAAATGAGATAAGACACCTCAAAAAAAAAAAAAAAAAAAGGAGGTAGACTATGTCAAAGCATCACAAGTAAAATAAATATCCTCATGGCACAATGTTAGCTAGTACCTCCTGTAAGTCAACCAGCAAGGTTTGAAATATCAGTGAGCAAAAAGTCAACCACTCCTTGGTTTTAGCTGAATCAGAGTTGTGATAAGTTGGTCTTTTTTTCCTAAAGGGAATGTAAAATAATGTCAAGAAAAGTCACTGTGTGGCATGCTTTTCTGCTCAGCCTTTATGCTACTTCTCCCTACATTGTAGTTTATTTTCTTATCTTATTTTCTTATAGAAATGTTTTCTGCTTTTTAATTATATAATGCCCACAAGGAAATCTAAGACTGTAGGTAAATAAATGCTTCCTAGGAGGCTGTGGTAGCAAGTAATTAGCACTGTCCTAAGCTTTTTGTTTATAATAATTTATCCAATACCTACAATAAATCTCTGAGCTAGGTGCTATGATCATACCAATTTCATAGGTTAGAAATCTATGGCAAAATAGTTTATTTTTTAGTTTTCCTTGTGTGAGTGCCTATGGGTGGGGTGGGATGCATGGGATCAGTTATTAAGGGTATCAAGAGTCTCAGTTGTGAGCATATACCCTCTGCATAGAAGTCTTATGGTTGTTAAACTCACATGTTTAACAACCATAAGACTTCTATGAAAGTGGAAGTTGAAATCAATTATCCTTAACTGCTCTAAAATAAGAATTCCATTATAGACTAGAAATTAAACTTAATTGTTTAAGTCTAATGATAATATTAATATATTTTATTTGTTTATCACATGATTTTGTCTATGGTTACCATAATTAAAAAAATTTTTTAAGGTAAGATTGGTTTACAGCACAGCCTTTGATTTAGGGATATAAGGAACACCTGTTCATATAATGTGATTCTTTTTTTTACTTTTTTATTTATTTCATATATATATATGTACATCATTGTATACCCTGAGGTTCTTCCACCACCCTGTCACCTGTGAATTGCCATCCCGATCTCACAAAGACACAGAAAGTTTAAGTAACTTGCATGAAATCAAATAGCTGGTGAGGGTTAAGTCTGATTGAATCACACTGATGGGCCATGCAAAATTCACATGTGCAGAATCTTAAACCCTTCACGCAATTCAGAAACCATTCTACAACGAAATCTCATTATGTATCCTCATTATGTATGTACATGTACAAAGGTGGAATGAGACTCACCACAATTTATTACCTCCCTTCGAATTCTTTTGATCTTTGCTGTCATCTCCTGAGACAGGTTTTCAACAGAGTTGGCATCTAATACAAATGCCACACAGTGGATTCTGTCCTCCAATGAAGGGTTGTGAATATAGTAACCATGATCAGGTGTAATTGGTTTTGTGAGATTAAACTTTAAGGTAAACATAAAGCAACACATTAATCAGTGAATGTTTATGAGCACATATTATGCAGCAAGTACTGTGCAAGTAAATAAAACAGTGAACAAAACAAATGGCTGTTAAAATTGTGAGATTAACAACCTGTAAATAAGAGTGTGAGTATGTAAGTTGATAAGAGATGTTTTTATCTAATCAGGTAAACTGCCAAGAAAGGATATAGAATCTGATAAAAAAAATAGGAGGGAGAGTTAATTTGATAAAGTGAGTAAAGCTATGACAGAAGATGTTTTATATAGAAGATGCAGGATAGGAAGAGGAATAGGTGAGTTCTTTCAGAAAGAACCCTTATATCATCAAGTAGAATGTAAAGTGCTGAAGTTGTTCAAAATAAGGTGTAATTATTATTGAACTAGAAATCCTTTTTTTTTTTTTTTTTTTTTTTTTTTGAGTAACTAGGGTCTCACTATTTTTGCCTGTGGAACCGCAGGCTCACGTTGCCCAGGGTACCATATTCTCAAGCAATCCTCAGCCTCAGCTTCCCAGGTAGCTGGGATTACAGGCACAAGCCATCACGACCAGCTATATTTTTTTGCAACTAGGTCTTGCTACGTGCCCCTGGTGGGACTCGAACCGCAATCCTGGTCCCGGTCACTGCTTCCTAGGCTGCCACTTAGAGGCATGCGCCACCACCATACCTGGCCTGAACTAGCAATCCTTCTGTTAGGAATATGTATCATAGATACACTGGCAAAAATAAAAAGTGACATTATGTATGGGACTATGAACCTCGAGACAGTTTGTATCAGCAAAATCTGATATATTAACAATATACAGTACTTTATCATTTTTCTATAGATAGCATGAATGGCAAATTTAAATAATGATATGTAAAGTGATATGTAATAATGATATGTAAAGATGGAAATAACTTTCAATATTAAATTCTATTGTAATTTCAATCAAGTAGCTACACAAAGATAAAAATGGTAAAATATAACAAACAACAAAATGTACTAAATACAAACATAAGGTAAAACACAAATGAGGTTACATGTGTACAAATAATCAGGTCAATGAATATGTGAAAAGAATAATGAATATGATTTGTTCATTGAGCAGTCAAAATATAATTACTATGCTAATCAAAAAAATTAAACAAAATGGTTATTAGGACAAAAACAAAAAAGTTAAATATCAGCTATAATTTCTCAATTAGACATTACCTGGTATCGGTCAGGAACATGACCTTTTAAAGTGGAGATTATGTCATGCATACACAGTCCTTCTCCTTCCTCACCCAGTCCCATTGTATCACACAGAATAACTGGAAGGCATTTGCTATCTTCTCCATCCTTAATGGGATATGTCCTGTACTGCAGAGGAGAAGAAAGCAACTTTAATAGTTCATTAAAAGAAAATAACAAAATTCTGAATTGTGATGACTTTTACATGCTCCAAAGTGGATCAACCGAAAGTATGGGTCTAAGTAATCTGAACGAAGAAGCCAAGGTTTTCACTGAGAATGGACTCACCTTCTTCGATATCCCAGTTGAATTAGAGCCCACCAAAACCTGGTGGGTTACATAACCTCGGAAAATAGATTTCACAGAGTTGATAAAGCTAGACTTCCCAGCTCCAGTTGGACCCAGCAGCAGAATCCGTACTTGGTTAACCAGGTTTCTGTATGGCTTATAAGTTCTTGTTGCAGACAATAAGCTCTCCCTGACCCTATTTAGATAACACAATTTTTAACAGTTCACTGAGTTAGGTTACAAGACCTCACTGAATTCCCAAAATTCATTTCTTAGACTTACATATTGCTAACTGATTTTTGATTTGCAACTTATTTTCTAGTATAAAAAGACATAAAACTTTCCTACCTCAAATTCAATTATAAAGGAATTACAAGATTAACAAAAATCAATCAGACACAAACTTTTCAGATTTAAGTTATTAGACTATAAGAGTTTAGGAATAAATATCAATTATGAAGATAAATTGTTAACAACATCAACAATAAACTTCAGTAACTATAATATATTTGACTTTTGAAGATTACAGAAATAGACTATTTCCTACATGAAATGGAAGCTAATAATAGGTATTGTCCAATTGCCCACCACCCCTTCTACATCAATTCCCTAAAATAGTTGAAACTAACTGCAAAAATGCAGACATGGAGACAAATGATAACTGTGAACTACAGTTATTTGTAAAACATTATTTGTAATACTGTTATAGAAAGTTACTTTTACTTGACATTACCATTATCAAAGTTTTGTGATTATAAAAATAGTATTGTTCTTGATGATCCATGTTATCTATCACAAACTGTGCTACCAATTTTATAGACAGAGCTTATAATAGAGTAGGTTTAGACAGAGCTTATAATAGAGTAGGTTTAAGATAATAATCACAGCAATAGAATATTTAAGACACTCACTTAGTAACTCTTTCCAGTGTCCTTTCATTCAATATATCTAAGAAAATAATCAAAGAATAATGAAGATTATATGTTTAAATGATGGGTACACTAACGTCCATGCATTCATAGAGAGAAATACAAAAATAGCATTTCCATGTAAAAACAGCAGCATAGTCAAAAGCAAGTTTAAAAAAAAAGTGACAAATCTCTTTAACACCATCTCATTTGAAGAGACCAGAGTTAGAAACAGGGTGAGAACAACAGATCTTTTCTCACCCAATTATTAAGAAGAATGTGGGGCATTTGACTGGGGTCCTTTCTGAATCAGAAAAGCATGGCTTAGAAGAATGAACTGGGAAGGATTGGAAACACTGTCAGACTTTGGTTTCTCTATAATCCAATAGGCCTGAAATGGGTTAGACGCAAGACACACATATTAAAAAACAAAAGTGCCATATTTTATCCAAAGTTTAGTAATCAGGGTCCTGGACCATCCAGACCAGTCTATGTCATTCCTGGCTCCAGTAAAGAATTGAGGACTCACACCTAGCCAATCACCTAGTGAGTGAATAAAAGACTGCAGACTTCCATTTGATTCAGTGGAACCCAGGCTCAGATTTTTTCATGAGAAACATTCTCATGGTGGATATAAAATGGAGAAGATTGGGTGTAATAATGCTGACAATTCTTTAAACTACAACAGAAGGATAGTGTGAGATTTGTATAAATATGGCCAAAAGCCTGGTAACAAGGAGACCTCTTTAAATTACCAAAAGCAGAAATGGTGGACTGCATTCAATTGCTACACTATAATAAAACCAGAAATGAACAAGTATAAATTGATAAAAAGTAACTTATCATTAAGATAACCTAGTAGATTTAACATCTAAAAGGAAATTTTAAAAAAAGAATTCTGAGTATTGAAAAAACTATAAAAGCATTTTAAATCAACTTTGTACTTATATTTCATCAATCACAAGAAAAAGAGAAAGTTCTGAAAATAGAAAAAAAGTATAAAGAAGTCTTAGAAATACAAAATAGGGCTCACAAAAATATAAAGACAAATTTTACAAATTGATAAAGGATAAAGCAATATAATGATAAATTTAAATGCAAAAGAATCTTCTGAAATGATGCTGGTGATGTTTGTCTTCATCCAAGCAGTGAAGACATGGGTGTTTCCTATATGTAAATCAGTTGGTACACTTATCATTTGTGTATTTTCTTGGTGTATGTGTTATGCGGCAACAAAAAATTTTATTTAACTCATTCAGAATAGTCACCATCATGATATAGCCAAATAAATTCACATTGTTTCAATGATTGTTTTTTAATATTTGGGATAGCCAGGAAGAAAGAGCAAATCACTCAAATAGAAACAATAATCAAGAATAAACAAACTGTATTTAGGTTTTACACAGCAACACTACAGCATTCCTGTGGAAACATTACAACATCTCCCCAAATAAAATATGATCTAAAAACTATGTATTCTAATAGTAATTCATGTATAAAGATCACAGGAAATTAGTTTAGAACTTGCAAATATTTATGGAATATTATTCTCAGGAATTCTTCTTTTAAATGGGGATATATATATGTACACACATCAAGTATTTCATAAGATAAATACAACTAACCAATACACATATACTTGGTAGTGATCAGAGATAAAAAACAAAATTAATGAGCAAAAAAATGAGCAAAAATGAAAACCAGAAACTACCTTTCATTACAAATTGGCAAATACTTTAAAATTTGGTAATACCAGTGACTTCAAGGATAGTAGACAACACAATAAAATTCTTGGGCATAGTACAGACAACTGAAGTGTTTTAAAAGTGTTCATCAAAATGCAAATGTGTATAATCCTTAAAGAGCAATTAGACTTCAAGGAAGTCATCATAATAAGTATTTTTGTACATAATAATATGCATAACTATATTATAGCACTTTTTATAACACTTTTTATAATCTATGACTAAAATAAGCGTACCTGTAGGTTATTATGATAAACTAATAGCATATAGTAGGAGTTAAAACTGTTTATAACAGCAAATATTAGAAACAATTTGAATATAATTTATTATAAAAGTTAAGTAATTTTGATCTTTGATATAATGCATGTTATGGGAAATTGAATCAGAAATGATCCAGTACCAGTCAAGAAAATTTCAAGCATTTCAGTCCTGGATTCAGTCCGAGAATATCATAATCCTAAATCCTGAAGTCTCTCCCTCTCTCTCCCTCTCCCTCTCCCTCACCCTCTCCCTCTCCCTCTCTCTCTCATCCCCTCCAACCTTCCTTTTTCCCTCTCTCCCAATCCTTACCCACACACACTCAAAAAACTGCATATTTTACTTTTTGCCATGATTATCTTAGAAAAAGATTTGTGGCTACATTTCAATTTGGACCACCTGGTGATAGAGACTAGTAAGAGAGGTCATTTTTCCTTTGGAATTCTCCTAGATCCTACAAGCATCCAGGAGAGAACTTTATAAGGTTGAAATCGGGTGAAAAGAAAAAAAAATCTGATTAAACTTACCTTCACATCGAAAAACTTCACATTCCTCAAAAGAAAAAGTATTGCATTGAGGCAGTCCAAGTTTATCAGTTATTATTGAGTTAATAGTCATTGTTTCTTTTTCTAAATTTATGTCTATTTTATGTAACAAATCACTTTCCATAAAACAACCTTGAATTTCACCAAACAAATGGGAGGGTCTAGACAATCCTATTCTACATTCTGAAATTTCAGTCTCTTGAAAAGCATAAATGATGATGGGTACTGCATTTTCTCCATTGAGTTTCTCATTTATATATGCCCCAATAACATGATTTCCACTATAAACTACTATTAAAACAGGACCTTCATCAGAGCATTTAGCAATCAAACTTTGAAAAGAAAATCTATGGACAGTAGCCTTATAAAGAAGAGTAAACAGTTTTCCTCCAAAATAATTTTGCAGATTCTTTTCTTGCATCCATGTCAGACGAGTTGTCACTGCCATACTTCTCAATCTAGTAGAAAATCAAATAACTTGCCATTAAATATTGAAAAACAGATAAAATGCAGTGTCATAAAATTTGCATTTATGCCTCTATTAAACCTGTGTTACCTGTGAAATGAGTGAACAGAAATAGATGAACATCTAGAAAAAATACTAGCCAGTTTTTCATTCTAACTGATTTTTTTAATTAAAAAAAGCTATTGCAGGCTAATAGCTAGAAAGGTGGAAAACATCAAGTTAGTTACCTGTTTGTTGAATTTGTACAAGATCTGGAACTGAAGCAGTTGCTGTTTCTGGAGAGGTACCCTCACACAAAATACTAACAAAAAATTTCTCAGCTATCTAGAGGCTTCCAAAGCACAAAGAAAAGGAAACTGAAACTAAGTATAGCCACACCCAAGCATAGCTGCTGAGAAACCACAAATGGATCCAGCTCATTTTACATAACAAAACCTCTTAAATAATACTGAGAGAATTAAATGAAATTATATAGAAGAAAACCTAACTGCTCAACACATTCTTTTTATTATATATATTATATTATATATATATATATAATATGTTTTATATACATATATTACACCATTGTCTACCCCGAGGTTCTCCCACCACCCTATCTATTTAAACCGAGGTTCTCCCACCACCCATGATAATTTCTTGTGCCCAACCCTCCCCCCGACTCTATTCCCTCCCTTTCCTGCTCCACACCTCAGCTCTGTTGACAGTTTTAAATTTTTCATGTCCCTTAGTTTGTTTTCACTATATCACTCAAATAAGTGAGAGCATCCAGTATTTCTCTTTTTTCTGACTTATTTCTGCCAACATGATTCCTTCTAACTCCATCCATGTGTACACAATGGAATATTATTCATCAATCAAAAAAGACAAACATGTCATTTGCTCACCACATTTTCAAGTGACTCTTAGTCAACAAATTCCAATCACTTTCTGCCCATGGATATTTCTAAGAAGTGTTATCCCTTTTAACTGCAGAAGGTATTTGTCAAATTTACCCACTTCTTTTGATATTTGCTATTCATTTATTCTAGGCCAAGATGTTTCTTTATGTAAGCTATTATAATAACTTCCAAATTTGTCCCTCTGCTCTTTTGTTTGTCCCCTCTCCAATTCATTGTCTTTGAAGTAGTCAACATGGACTTCTGCAAAATGTAAACTAGATTATGTTGACATCTGGTCTTTGCACTCCCCAACCCCCAGCTTGTCAGTTGCAAGGTAATAAGTTTGCATTTTTATATTTTGTGCCTAGATATAGAATGGAAAAATGTTGCTTTGTAGCAGAAAAGATTCAATCAGGCAGGTAAGTAGCGGACTCTGAAAGAGAATATAAGGAAAACAGAAGCTAACTTAAGGAACTCTATTCCTGGCCTCTGAGGGAAAAAGAAAGACACTGTTCCTGGCTTCCAAAGGGAGAAGATACCAACTTTTTTCCTAACTTGGGAGAAAAGAAAGAAAAAGAGCACTCTGTGCATGCACTCTGAAGAAGCATCCAGAAATGATCTCCTAATAGAGAAGAGAGCACTCAGTGTCTAGGTCACGTGTCTAGGTCACTTTTAAGAACTATTAACCACTTTTGATCATCCAACATTGTCTTCCGGCGTGATCACCTCCACTGCCATCTGGTTCAGTATCTGGTGCTGTCCATTCCAACCTTCAGATTTGCCGCTGTGTCTTCTCAATGACCTCATGTGTGAGCACCTCCAGCTGCCTCTGTGGGTTGAATCCTGGCCCAATGTTGCCAGTGCCACAAACTCCAAACTCTTATTGACAGGGATAGTACCATCTCAAATGTATAACATTTGTCTAGGAATTCTGGGCACTGTGGACACTATCTGGTGTAAGATAACCAGACACCTGTGGTCTAAGTAACTCTTTGTTTCCCCTGTTTGCTAAGTAATCCCCATGACTGTTGTTCCTTGAAGCTGAGCAGTTTTGCAATTGTGCATGGGGTGAATCCACCCAGTGACATACCCTCTGTTGGGCACTGTCCTGTGACCCAGGTTAGTATTCCTAGACCCCTGTTTTAATGTAAGTTCACACTAAAATGACTTCTCTGACTTCCTGCTACAAAGGGTCACCAACTTGTATCTTATTCTGAAGGCAATCTGTGGATTTCTTTTGTGAGGCTGGCAAAATTCATTTTCTTTTCTTTTTTAAATTATGAACTTTCATGCTTTTTCATCATGGGGAGATCCACTTTCCAGTTCCCCATTGTCCTTTCAAATACCGTATTTCTCATTCTGACATACTTGAATAACCTGTTTATCCCAGAGAGAAATTTAATTTTTTGACTATTAAAAAAAACACAAAAGTAACATCAAAAAAATAGTTTAAGCAATCTTTGATTAGTCACTTAGCTAAAAAAAAGAAAACCACCAGAAGTCATTATATACTTGTGCTTTGGTGGGCACTTAACATACTCATTTATTCATTTTGAGATGTTGAAAGTCCACATGTTCTAGATAATATGTTGCCCTGTTATCCCCGTATAATAAGGAGTTTGCAATACCATTTAAATGCCTGGCCACAATTTAAGGGCAGTGACATGTGTTAAAATATTTAAATAGTATATTTAACTAATATGAAAATAAAAGAAATATACTATTTAAATAGCGTACTTAAATAGCTGGGCAGTGGCTGGAGTAGAGTGGCCATGTGGGTTTAAAAGCAGAAACCCATGCTGGTCAGCTTTCATCATGGTTGATAGTAACATGTGTGATCTAGGACTGTAGCTATCCTCAGTTCTTAGGCTGGCCTCAAGAACTAGAGAGTGGGTCTCTCCCTCCCTTCATTCTTCCACATGTACTACAGGTACCTGCTTCCTCTGCTGAACAGGCCATCAGACACCTTACCCTAACAGACTCCTGCTTAGACTCTGTTCTCCGTACCATGAACATTATCTGGGATATGACAGACTGCATCAGGTGCCAGCCTAGAAGTTCTCTCTTCCTCTCTGAAGTCTCACTATTCTGTCTTTGTTTCCCTCTGTGTCTCCTATACTCATAAGGGAGTAAGGGTGAGGATCCACCAACTGTGGCATCCTTGTTCCTTCAGTTTACTCCATTTCACTGATAACCATATCCTTATGATAAAAATGTTGGGAACTTTAGATACGTAAGTGTAGTTCTATTGCCAAAAAAGGAGTAAAACTGCAGAGAAACCATCTCAACATCTTTTACACACTGTGCAATCTGTAGCTGAAAATAATCAAAAGGTTGTCGCCTGCCCTGGACACAATGAATTTTCAAGTGTCAAGAATTCCATTTTCCTATGTCATGGTCAGTAGAAAGGACCTTTAATATCATGTTGATTTTTCTCACCAGGACCTATTGCTTTATAAACTGTTCATGGTAAGCAAAATCTTGACACTAGCTCCAGAGAAAAATGGGGAGATTTCTAGAAAGTTGTGCTAGAAGACAAAGTCTCAGGCAGAGAACACTGGATGGTACACAAGCTTCCAGAGATCAGAAAGTATTGAGTACAGTGACAATAGCACCTGAATACCTTTTATGGTCAGGTCAAATGCTTCCTGAGAGGCTCAAAATAATCACAAAATTCTCTGTGCAGTCTGAAGACTGCCTCAAGAACTTAGACTGGAGCAGGAAGGTCTAATACAGCCTGGCAACTCCTATCAGTTCAGTGATAAGGTTGGAGATCTAAAGGAAATATTTGACAATTCTGTGTCATCAGTTGGACAGAAATAAACAATATTCATTAATAATAAAAGAATAATATATAGAAATGGGAGATTTCATTTGTTGTTTTATGCTTACCTCATTTTCTTTCAGGAGTTACTACAGAATTACATTTACTGAAATACGGCTTCAAACCTATCCCCAGTCAGCCACATACAAAAAATAATACAATAATATAGGGAGCTCTTGCTCATGAATTATATCATTTGAATAACAGAACCTTCAAGAAATTGATATCTCCAGTTTTTCTGTCTCTGAGCCTTTGAAAGACATAGATACAACATATAAGCTCAGAGTTGTGATAGATCCCATCTAAACAATTTGAGTTTCCCTTCCCTAATTCCACAGACTCCCTCAGTGTCAATGATCTATCTAGTCTGTATATTGGAAGTATTCTGATTTTCTCAGGTCTATATGGAGGGACTGTAGTTCAGCTGTTCAGACAGTTGAAACTAAATCCCTGAGCAGAAGTAGGTTCTTTTACTGAATAATCTGTAGATAACATTCAAGCCATTACAAATGAGAGATCCGCAGGTAATAAATATTTTGTCTCTACCATGTGAAGTATGGACATCCTCCAACAGGGCTAGATTTTGGACATATTTTCCAGTTTCAAGGCAGTACTTTATCCCTGTTGTCCTCAAATGGCCCTCAGAATATCAAGGACTTCTCAAAGACAGTAACTCTAATTAAAAACAGGTTAGTTTGTCATAATATAGATACTGAACCAGAGCTTATTCATATGAAATAAATTTTTGTCTGAAAAATGGAAAAGAGAATTAAGAATTGTAAAGAGCCTGGTAAAGGAAATGAGGAAGGACAACAAGAGAGATTGAACTCAACCAAAGAGGCTGGGGCAGAATATAAGCATGAACATACAGTCAGTTTATTAAGTCTTACAAGGCTATTTAAATGGTATAAAAGAATGGATTGCAACTAGTTATACAAGAGGAGGAAGAAGCAGCTTAGGAAAAATCAGATTAGGTAAAATATTAGTTCCTGAGGAATACATGGGGGCAGGAGGTTCATTAACTTGCTTTTACCTATTAGGGAATGTTATCTAAGGGTTATCTATGGTGTTCTCTATAATGCTATTATCTAAGGGTTAATATTGGAGGAATGGGGGATGCTGCTGCTCACCAGGGGTCAAACATTTGATTCCATCTTCTGTTTTCTGAAGACAGAGAAGATAGTGGCATGAAGTTTTCCTTATTCAGAGGATGAGTCCTGGCCAGTTACCACCACAGTTCCTAACAAAAATGTTTGGGTGGGGGAAGTGGGAATCCAAAAGCTATCTTCTAAGATACTTTTTCTTTTTTTCTTAATAGTTCTAAATTTGACAGCTACCCTGAGAACTTGAGCATCATTTGGGATAAGACAGTCTTCTTGATTTGTACTAGAAACCTTATTTTATTACTTTGTTTTGGAGCTATGGCAAGGATGGCTTGAAATTCAATTAATGAAAACCAGATATGGATTTATTGACAGAAGAATTTTATTTTATCAAAAATTAAAAGGTAAGTTCTTAAACTATTTTTTTAGATAATTTACTTATGGTTTCATCTAGAAATAAGTGAAACATTTATTTCCATTTTTTCTCTCCAGCATTGCATTCTCTCCCAGGCTTCTCTTCTATAACAAAGCAAATTTTAAATACTTATTATCCTTTTATGAATAATGATGGCTATGCTAGGTCACTACTAGATACTGCTTTATGTTCTGTAAATAACAAAGAAAAGTAGAATCAAAACCTTGCTTCTCAGAGAACTCACAATCTAGTAAGGAAGCAGTTATATAATTATTTTATAGTTATTTAATAAGATTTGTAGTTGCATAAAACTTTATGTAAAGAGCTAAGAAGAAAAGGGAATAATTAAATTTCTCTGAGGAGGTTTAGAAAAATACAGATATGATACAGAAATATCTATAAAATAGGTTTGTAGTTTGTTTGTGGCAAGATGTAACTTCACTTACCACTTCTCAGGGTAGGTTTGGGGCTTGAGTTATAACTGATCTTAAAGGAACCCTCAGTTAGATGTGTTCAAGGGCAAAAGACAAAACATGAAAGAAAGTAGAGTTTTAAGGTGACCTTCAACAGAGATCACCTCTGTTGGGTTGTGCCAATCCAGGTTTGGGCCAAGAATCCAAATCAAGCAACTGATGTCAGATGTGGAACTTTAACATTCTCCCAATTAATCTGAAAATAAAATTGAAAAAAAAAATAAAAATAAATTACATATCATACTAACATGGCTGCCAGGACTAGTGTAAGCAGAAGGGGACTAGACAGGCAACTAAAATATAGTTTAGGGTACCTCAAAAAGTACCAGTTCTTAATGAGAGGAGAAGAAAGGAGTCAGATCACCTGTTTATTCGAGAGGCAAATCCTCTAAGGTGTCATCTGCTGCTCGTAACATCTGCTTCATTGCAGAAAGAATGAGAACATCCTTTAAAAAGTCCTGCTCCCATTCTGAAGCATAATTTTCAACCATCAAGATATTAAAAATAGGAATATCTAGCATTTCCTGGACTTTCCTTATCTGTAGGAAATG
Source organism: Uropsilus gracilis (assembly GCA_004024945.1). NCBI lineage: Eukaryota > Metazoa > Chordata > Mammalia > Eulipotyphla > Talpidae > Uropsilus > Uropsilus gracilis. The sequence continues at coordinate 8,340 of PVHY01019745.1, read as the reverse complement.
GAATTATTAAGCATATTTTATTTCCTGAAATTTTACTGAATTTTAGTGCAATTCAAGAAAGATATCAGAAGATACTGTAAATCAGATAATTACACTTTTTATGTGGGATATAAACTTAAATTAACCAAGCAATTAATCCATCTCTACATTTACCTATAAATATGTAATGTGAACACACTCTCTCACAGAGTATGATACTCTTACAGTGACATCTGGTTACAAGCAGTATTTCTTACCTGACTTTGAGAAGTCATAGACTTATTCATGCTTAGTAAGTCATCTTGAAGAACTTCATTCCAATCACCCACATTAGTAAGTAAGGTTAGAACTGCTATACCTACACGAAGTAGATAAATTCATTATTTTATATTATAACCAAAAATGTGCAAACAGGGTAAGTAAATACGTATGAAAGCAGTTCACTTGAGCATGATTTTAAGATTCAGAGAATGAAATTGCCCCAGTAAATCTCAACATGGAACATGGTAGTTTCTAGGAGAAATTATCTACTTTCTCCCAACACGAGAGATCATTTAGAAATGCAGCCAAAATTCACAGTAACTTGAAATCATCTACTCTTCTTTGTAAATAGTGTGTTTTTAATGGAGGGAGCAGTAATTGCTGGACCTGGAAGTCTAAAATTAAAAAGAAACCAAGAAAGGGAGAAAGTGGGAAGGTTTGTTTGTGAGCATTAATAAAAGCAAATTACACTGATTTTATAACTCAATTAACCACCTTCTGTCTTGCCACTAACCACCTCCTGTCTTGCCCCTCAAAGCACAGAGATGAGATGACCAAATCACATTCACCTTCTATACTACTAAAAGTTATACTCTTCTAAAACCTTCTTTCCCAGGAAAGAATATAAATTTGAGATTTCCAAACACCAGTCAGAAATACCCCTAACACTCGTTACCAGAGCTTTTAGTAATTTCCCTCTCAGATATCTCACAAGATATCTCAGATATGATATTCTATGATTCCATTACCAAATGACTACTTTTAACTATCTCCCATTCATTGATGTTCCAGATCAAAAAATAGCAAAGTCGGTCAATTAAAATCTGGTCACTAAATGAGAGCAATTTTCTGTTGACACATACAATTTTTTTCAATTGATGCTACAGTGTATCTGTTTCAAATGTAATGCTATGTCTTCTTAGAAGCTCTGAGTCAGCATAATTAGATGCATTAAACATAGTCAATAAGCAAGACAGTTAAGAGTCCTTGAAAAACTCATTTCCAATCAGAGTGCTTCTTTCAGTCTTATGCCAAACCCACCATCATTATAGCACATTTTTGTTAAGTGCTATAAATGCTTATACACTTATACTGAATATATGTTATATTTTAAATACAAAACATATTGTTCCCATTTTACAAACAAGAAGACCAGAGTTCAGGCATTTAAGCTGATTTTTCTCATGATCAAAAAAATTTCAAACAACTGTGATTAATTTACTAATTGTTTACATAAAAATATAATTTTGGGGATTCATATTAACACTTTGACACATGTACCTGCTTCATCACTCCCCAACATAGCCCAAGTGGAATTACATTCCATATGATCCATATGACCCCCTCTATTCCCTCCTCTCTCTCCTTAGTGAGGTGAATTTGCTGGGTTCAAACTCCCTGTTCTAGTTACATAATATGGGGAAGTGACTTCCCTATTGACACCATGCCTGTAATCCTGTAATCCCAGCTACCTGGGAGGCTGACGCTAGGAATCACTTGAGTTCTAGGATTACCAGCAGATTACCCTGGGCAACTTGGCAACAGAGTGCGACCTAGCCTCTTAAAAAAAAACAAAAAAAACAAAAAAAAAAAACAAAAAACAAACCTAAAGATCTGTGCCAGTTGTTACCACCAACTATCTCTGGGCTCTGGGAATTGGGGGAAGCATATATAAAAGATCTCTGTATTCTTTTCAATTTCCTTTGAACATATAATCTCAAAATTAAATTTTTCATAAATACAGTGAGACTCACCCAAGCTAATTGCTTCCTTTTTAATCTGTTTGAAATTTTCCACCATCTTAGAGGAAAGATTATCAATAGAGTTGATGTCTAAGACAAAAACCACACAATGAATCCTGTCTTTCAGTTTTGGAGTGGTGATGTAGTTAAGATGCTGCGGTGTAATTGGCTTATCAGGATTAAACTGTTAGAAAAGCATAAGATAATATTTAGTCTTTAAGATATATTTGATGTTTCAAATATGGCCACCACTAGCTTCCAACCTGAAAATATCCCCTCCCTCTACCAATGTCTTCTCTAGGTTAGTAGGTTAGTGCCTGTTTCCTATGTTGATATAACGCCATTACATGTACATTTTTAAAACAAAAAAAAAAAAATCACTGCTTCTTTGTTTTGTTGATAATTACCCAACATTTATATTATCCATAATGGAACATTTCAAGACAGTACAAGAAATGCTTAAGTGGAAAGTTAACTTCAACTCTATCTCCGGAAAAAAGCTATATACTTGTTACACATCATTTAAGATTCTAAGTATTTTGCATATATGTAAAGGAATTAATGAATAGAGAAACATAATATTGAAATATATATTTTAACATGTCATTTTCATCTACAATATGACTTTTTTAACTTTACAGAAGAAAAAGATACTAAAATAAAATAAAGCAGAAGAATATGAACTTTCAAGTTAATGTCACAAAACACTAATCTTTCTAGGGTTGAGAAAATAGATTAGAAAAAATTAAGTGTTTAGATTCATTATCTTTATAATGATAGAACTCAATAACTGAGTTCTAAACTGAGGGATTTTCTGCTCTAAAAATGAAAGTGAATTTCATGATTTCTCCCATTCCTCAGCTACCATCCTTCTCCTGCCTATTTAATCGCTCTTTAAATGGCAAGCCCATGGCAATAACGATTATGGCCTGTGTGAGTCCAGTAACTGGCATAGTATCTGACACAAATTCAGTTTTATTAAAAAGATTTCGATTGTTTTCCTTGGGGTAGACAATATATGTGTGTCCAATCAATTTAAAAAGGGGGAGGGAAATAGATACAAAATAAATGAAATCATTGATAGGCAAAGGAGGTCACTAGTAGACAATGAGGCAGCTTTTATCTAAAAGAAAGATGATAATAGTAGTTAATAGCTAGAGAATTTAAAGCACATCATCTCATTTAATATTCTCAGATAATCTATGACTTGGTCATTGCTACTTACATTTCACACATGAACTAAGTCAAAATACAAGCATATAACTTTCTTCAACAAAAAGCGACTAATTGCTCTATTTTATCTATGTAATCAAATAGGTGTAAGAGGTTAAAGCCACTGCTTTCCAATTATCTTATATCTTTGTAAAGGGTGATATGAAAAGTCACTTTCTAACCTTTTCCTGGAACCAGCAGAATACAATCTTTCAGCTTTGTTTCTTAGTGGTTTAGAAAAGAAAACATACTTCAATAAATATTTACTTTAAGTACAGTAGGGTTAACTGTTGTAGAAACCATCTTATGAAATTTAAGACTGCCTTAATGGGTGAAGATTCAACTAAAATCACTAATAATATGATTTGAAATGTTTTGAAGTTCGTAGAATTCTTACCTGGTATCTGTCTGGCACATTGCCTTTTAAGAGATGGGGTATGTCATTCATGCACAATCCTTCTCCCTGTGTATCAGTCAGGCCCATGGTGTCACACAATATAAATGGCAGAGATTTTCCCTCTTTTTTATCTCTAATTGAATATATTCTATACTAAAAAACAAAATATATCAAGTTTAAAATTTCATTGTTCAACTATGACATGTTCAAGCATGACAATAAATCCATTGGTGGATCTTAAACTTTGAATATATCGTTTATGCAAGCATTTTGTAACATGGTTACATAATTTGCAACTTCATGCATTGGTCATTCAAAAATATTCCTCCACTGGTTTAGCTACATCTTTTAAACACTGGCACATTTCATTGTATGATACGAAAACATTTCTTTTAATACCACCATAACCTCAACAGAAAGGTCTTTTAGCATTGAAACATTATGAAGCTAAGTAGTGTATATAATTCCCCAAAATCCTAGATTTCTCTTATTGAAATAAATGATGCTGTTTGTTGTTTCCCTCGGAATGATCAGCTAAAATTGCTCATTTCTTAGAAAATATCTGCCAAAATTCAAATATGAATATGTAATACTGCCTGATGTCCTTTCAATTAAAAATGAGTGTTAAGTGAGAAAAGTTCTGTTTGTTCACAATTCAATTACACTGATGTTTTTCCTCAGTAACCACCATAGCTTGATTTCACCGAAATATTTTATATGTATTTCCCATTTCATCATACAAAATATTAAAATGATGCATATGCAAATGTTCATCATAAATAAAATAAATAATTGGAAGACTAATATAGTGCTTGTTTTTACCTTAAGGTTAGTAGTGGAGAAAGATATAGTAACTAAGAGGGCCTGGTACCAATGCCTGAAATGTGCTAAGTTGTCAAAAGATAAAGCTATATTTGTATAATCAGTTCAAATAGCAATGAACTAGAAAAGGCAAAAAGCATCACAGTGTTACTATAGAATTGTTTCAAACTCTCAGATACCTTAATCAGTTTTCAGATACCCTCAGGGATACACAAACCTCACTTTGAGAAGCACTGTTCTTTTAATTAGATAAAACATTCAATTTTGTCCCAAGAGAATTTTTCGAGAGGACTCTGAAAATTTTTTTATTGATTGATAAATAGACAGCATAGGCACAACTATAAAAGATTTGGAGGAGGGCCGGGCATGGTGACTCATGCCTGTAAGCTCCAGCCTATGAAGCAGCCAGGGCTAGGGATCGCAGTTCGAGTCCTGCCAGGGGCCTGTAGCGAGACCTAGTTCCAAAAAAATAGCTGAGCGTGGTGGTGCGCGCCTGTAATCCCAGCTACCTGGGAAGCTGAGACTTGCGGTTGCTTGAATCTGTGGTACCCTGGGCAATGAGAGCCTGGGGTTCCACGAGCAAAAATAGCAAGACCTGGTCTCCAAAAGAAAAAAAAAAGATTTGGAGGAAATTGAAAAAAAAAGGGGGGAGGGGATATTTTAGAGATACCAAATAACACTAATCACTTTGCCTTCTCTTCATCTTTCAAGAAGACCATTACTCTTGCATTTCCTTTCCTAAAGGAGTCTGATAGTTCTCATAGCATTTTTCTTTTTTATATACTTTATTCTTTTTTCTAAACCTTATCCTCTCTCATCTTCCTCTTTAGTCATTTCTATACTTTTATGCTCAATGTTACTAATTTTTCCTTTGATAAAAATCTGTCCTACAGCCTGTAAAAGTGAAAAACTGTATTACCTTCTACCCTTTCTATTTCAGTCTTCTTTTCATATTGAATTTTTCATATCCAGAATTAATGTTTTTTCCTTTGTTTTAAAGACAGTCTCTGATTAAATACTCCTCAGTTCCTTAATCTCCTTCCTGTATCCATTGAGCTGCCTTTTGAATTTTCTTATAGTTCCATTGAGTCTCTTCATGGCAGCTATTTTGAATTTTCTGCATGTTAGTCTGAAAATTCTATATCTTTAAGTTTTTACTTTTTGCTAAGTTTGATTTCTTCTTATTTTGGCATCTTGCTCTCATTGGCATCTTGCTATCATACAATTGTATACTTTATGTCTGAATATTTTAATTACTAATAGAAATTAGTTGTCTTTTTTTCTTTTCCAGTGCATGCATTGTGGCTTTAGTTTTCTGCTTTTCTTATCTACATCACAGCAGTAGGTATGTGAGAGAGGGCAGGATGTCAACCAGGTTCCTAGTATCACAGTTAAGAGAAAGTTGCAGTCAGTCCTGGGTGCAAACGCCCAGAAGGGGTTCATCCTGTAGTACAGTCTCTATCATTACCTTTCTTTGGGGGTTACAGTGTGATGGAGGACTGAACAAATTTCTTTTTGGCAAATGAGGAAGGAAAAATTACAGTCCTACATACTGTTGCCATAGCCTTTTTCAATATATGTTGGCCAGTGTGTTGACCTCTCCTCATGTGCCATCAATTTCACAGACCCTAAGTTACAGGTTTCCATGCTACCTCTGCCCCTTCCCAGTTTAGTCTTATGGAAAAGTCTGGGGTGCAACTGTCCCTCTCCAAAACCTCTAGGAATCTCAGTTCACCCATCTTCAGACATGTAGAGATGTAGGTCTCTTTGGCATCCTAGCATAGTGAGCAGAGGAATCCCAGCTAAATTATTAATAATCTATTCATTTAAATTAAAGGAGATATGATGTATCACCAAATTGCATTGTGATATTGATGTCATTCCTTACATCACATTATTACTACATTTTTATCAAAAGCTAACACTGACAAACATACAACTGAAGAAAAATTCTATATGTTGGACAATAATTTGTAAATCTTTAAAGTAACAACTTTAAAAATGTTATTATACTTATTGTATTAGATCTACTTATATGCAAATAAGATAACATATGTAGGAGCATTGATACATTTACACTTTGAAAGTTGAGTCACCAGAATGAACCAGTTTTGCTTTTCAAGAAAATTCCCTGTATAATGTTTTTTAATATAATGGAAATTTATTATATTATTTTTAAAAAGCATGTCAAGTGATGAGGGGCATAAGTTATAATATAGATCAAATTTAACAAACAGATATTTTCACAATTTTTAAAAATTTTATTATTGTTACTGTAAGTACCAAATAATACTTTTCACATAGTTTACTTATTGCATCCATGAAAATGCCCAGTCTCAGTGGAGGCAATTCTAACTCAACTCTTACTCTTGTATTACATCTTCTTTAGCATTTCATTGTTTATATATTAGTAGGCGACTAATGCTCTGAGAGAAAATGATAAAGATATTAAGATAACTAATAAATGTAATCTATAAAACATAAGCTGCAGGGAATCCTGCAATAACGTACCTGTGTAGTAATGCTGGTTATATCAGATCCCACTGGGGCTTGCCGGGTCACATGATCTTGAAAAATGGACTTCACTGAATTGAAAAAGCTGGACTTTCCAGACCCAACTGGACCCAGCAGTAGAATACGAACTTCTGAGACCAAATCTTCACAAAACTTGTAGTCTCTGAGGTTTGCTAAGAGATTCTCCCTGTGACTATTAAAATGCAGTAATCAAATATAACAGTCAAACTTCTAAAAAGAATAGCAAAATACTCCTCAGGCTTCTTCCCCAAAATCTTTATACTCAAAGAAAGGACACAGGAAAATTATCTAAAATAATTATTTGAGCTCTGGAAAACTTCAAAGTGAAACAAATTTAAAGTCATATTACCATCAGATGGATTTTAAAAGTCTTACAGTTGGTAGTAGCTTGGTTATATTTTTCTAAATTGCTTTTGACATACTTTGCCAGGAACATTTTAACTCATTCTTAACATTCCAGGTGATAGGACATTTATCTTAGAATCTCATAGTGCCATTTATATGTCTTCTCTAAGTGAAATGAGTAATACTAATAGTCCAAGAATCTAATTTACCTTTCAGCCCTTCTTATCTTCCTTATTCTGCTTATATAGTCCACTGTATCCTTAATTCCTATAGAAAATAAATATAACAATATTTACTTAACCTTGTTTGGTTAAATGTGGCCAAGTCTACCTTATATTTAGGGCAATGAGTCTACTTACAGGCTGTGCTGTTCAGTTAGGAGTTAGAGTTGGCAGCACAATGAGAAAAGGAGGGGAAATTATTCTTTTTACACATTAACTTACTCTGGAAACTCACAAACTGTGCCTAGAGATCTTCAGATCAACGCTAAAGGAATCATGACAAGAAATAGACCTATTCAAACTAGTGAAACCTTTATTTCACTTTCTCCATGGGTGCCCACATCTGTCTTCACTTACACTTCAACTTACTTTGTCCAAAGCTGCTTTCACTTTCGAAGTTGTAATCTTATTGGCATTATGCCTTCCTAGTTTTATTTCCATTGTATATGAAAGAACAATTTGATGGCATGGAATTTGCTTTTTATCTTATTTTTTCTTCTTCCTCTAGATTAAGTATGACCTATCAAGCACAAATACTAGAACCATAATGTAGGATTATCTAATTTAACATACCTTCAAGTCGAAAAACTTCACATTTAGTATACTTGCAAGAATTGCCAAAAAGTATTTTTTTTTCCAGTGGTAAATTATATGAACTATATCTCTGACTGTCTAGATTCACAGAGAAAATCTCAATGCCAGAGGAATAAAATTTCAGAGCTTCATTTGTGATTTTTGGTATCCCAATTAAAATTTCATATGAAATCTTAGGCTTAGCATAGTGAATTAAAAAAATGTAAGAAATGCTTTGTTCTTTAAAAACTGC
>PVHY01019744.1:0-26755 GCA_004024945.1 Uropsilus gracilis | reverse complement strand
TGATAGGATTTCAACTTAGTTAAGAGCCTGTAATTTATGAAACTACATTGAGAGATCAGCACTAAAATTTACTTTCCAAAGTCCATAAAGTTCAAAGCAGGTTTTAAAATGTAAATTTTTTTTTTTTTTGGTAATTTAGATATAGGGATGGAGGAGAGTATCTAAAAGAGATGGCACCCTACTTTTTAAAAAATAACTTTTTATTACAGTAACACTGCCTTACAATACATCTCAGGTGTGTATCATAAATCTGTGTGTTAAATCCATCGCTAACAGTCCTGCAGCATACAAGGGACCCATTCCCTCCCCTTCCCACTTCCCTTCTGTAACTAATTTGATCTAACAGTTCAAAAGTTTCTATTTCCATGGTGTCTCTAATACACATGACAAATCTTATCAGTGTTTTTCTCCCTCTGATTTATTCTACCAAGCACAATATCCTTTAGATTCGTGAATATTTTTGCAAGTGGCAACATTTCATTCTTACAATTTTCTTTTTGTGTGGTTGTTACACACACACACACACACACACACACATTTTCTTTGTCCAGTCATCTATTGATTAGCATTTAGGCTATTTTCAGCCCTCGCATTGTAAATAATACTTCAATAAACACAGATGCGTACCACTTGAAATTAATATTTTTAAATATTTTTTGTACTTAGAAGTAGGATAACTGAGTATGAATTTCTAACTTTGATTTTGTGATGAATGTCCCTTACCAGTTCGTACAATGGCTACACCAAAAGATACACCAACAGTGTCCTGGGGCCCTGTTCGCACTCCACACCCTCTGCAATACTTGCTTCGTTTTACCTTGGCTACAAGTTGTTCTCGCAGGACACGGTGCCATATTTTGATTTCATTTCCCTAATAAGAGCGGATGGGCCTCTTTCCATGGTGGCCATGTACAAATCTTCTCTGGAGGAGTGTTTATTCTGGTGATTTGCCAAGATTGTATGGTGCTGTGTGACTGTGCTATGGTATTCTGCTTTGTATCCCAAAGGTTCTGCCTATAAAAATGTTGGGAGAAATTTCATTTTTAACCCCAAAGTATTTTTTGTTTATTTTTTTTTTTCAAAGAAAAGGAAGCATGGGAGGAGGAAAGGGAACCAGAATAGACAAAAAAAAAAAAAAAAAAAAAAAAAAAAAAAAAAAAAAAAAAAAAAAAAAAAAAAAAAAAAAAAAGAAAAGGAAAAGTCTAGAACAAAGTGGATCCAAGGAATTTTTTTTTTTTATAATTTGAAAATGAATTTATTTATCTCCAAGATTTTTTTTCTTTTTCCTTTTTTTTAAGTGTAGGTGCTGCTAGTAAACTGATGGCTTATTTGCAGCTAGTCAACATAGGTTTCACAAATTTCACAACTGAAAATATTTTATCTTAGAGCACGGTAATAATCATTAAGAGAGCATGATACTTCTAAATGGTAAAACCATTTCTGTAGCATTTTTGGAAATTTTTACACAATAAATAAGAAATATTTCATCTCATACATTTTAAGAGTGCTTCAAAAGTTTAAAAATCAAAGAATACTGAACTGTCACAGGGCATCATTAATCCGTTTTTTTGTAGCTATTGTAATAATACATATTATAGTGCTGAATCACAGTTGTCAATTATAACTGTTATAACTGTTGTTTCACAGTTGTCACAGTTGTGAAAAATACCTACATTTAAGGCAAGTTTGGGGTGTTTTACTAATGATAAAGAGATGGCAAAGATCAGTCTATATGGTACTATATTAGAACATCTGCAGAAATTTTGCTGTTTGAATGGTTTATGAGATGAAAATTGATGAGGAAAAGTTAAGCTGTAGCTTAAAAAGTATCAGTTGGTATTATGTTAGATTTTGTGAAAAAATAGTTTCTCTCAAAACTGTCAGCTTACAGGCCCCTTCAAGTAGCTTCAAAAATATCTGCCGCTTTTCTTCATATATATATGATATATATCTATAAATTCATCTATTTGAAAAATACCTTGCTTTCAAAAATGAAAGTTTAAGTGCCACACTTTTTATCTTTTTCTTCCCCTTCTCTTGACTGTTTCACTCAAGAAAAGAAGCCCCACTAACCCATCAATTAATTACCAACTCTACCGAACTTCAGCCATATGGGGGTAGTTCCCAAAAGAAATTATAATTACAACAGTTGCTGTACTTGGGGATTAGAAACCCGCTAGTAGACCACTGGCAATAAACTTAGCTGCTGTTCTCTTCTTAAGCTACATTTGTTTTGTCCAATGATCTCCAGTACACTGTTTTCTTTAATTAAACCAAAGTTAGATGGTTTCAGGACTCAAATTATAGCCCTTTACAGGAAATCCAATCTACAATAAAGTTCCTTTGTATTAGGTATGTTCTCAGAACATATGACAAACAGTTCAAAAATTATTTATTAGCAAATCTGCTTTCCAAGCAAAAGAATGCTGTAGGATTCATCTGATGAGAATACAATTACATGGACGCTTGGGCAAATTATTGATTTCTCAACTAGGAAACAGAGAATAGTAATAGAATCTATTTCGTTATGTATAAAATGCACTTAAGACCATGCTCGATGTAGAGTATATTCAGTATGCTGATGTGTTATTTTCAGACGTTAAAACTTAAAAGCAACTCCTTTTAAATGATTCCTTGGTCCCTCCGAGAGAACTGACTGTTCATAATGCATGCTCCAAATACCTTTGTTTTGAGATATAACATTATTCAAAGTGAATTCATCAGGGTACTTTCAATTCCATGGATATCTCTAAAATACTAGGAAAAGCTTACTGGCTAATTGACTAAAGAGACATGGATTGGGGTAGAATTTTGAGGTGTCAAAGGTGCATATTTTGAAACTTCAAATGAGTGTATAATATACGTGCAATCCCAAAGTATTGGTATTAACAGTCTCACCAGGACCACAGAGAATAAGGAAAGATGCTTCCTCAAATGTAAAGGACAGATATGTGTGTGTGTGTGTGTGTGTGTGTTTTCGTCAGTGTTAAGTGACACTGGGCAAGCAGAAAAAGACATAAATGATTACTTTTGCTTTTAAACTGTGAACTCACTGGGCATAGAGATACTGCATTTACTTTATTTCCTCATCTAAAAGTAAGCGCAGTTTGTTACATGGAGATAAGACAATTAAACATAAGTGGTCAAAGCAGGAAGACGCTTTTGAGCCAAGATCTGAAGGTGAGGGAACATCATGGCGTATTTGTCAAATCTAACTAACATGGGTTACTTCACACTTTAGATTTCAGCAGGTATTCTTTAATGTTCTTTCTCTGTTCCAGGATCCACTCAGACACCACTTGCAATTAGTTGTCACATGTCCTAAATCTTCTCTGAGTGTTTCATGATGGCTTGAATATTGGCCATCATGAGTATTTTGCAGAATGTCCTTCAATTTGGGTGTGTCTGATGCCTTCTTTTCATGACTCAACAAGGGTTATTCTTTCTTGGCAAGAATACTGGAGGGAGTAAGCAAGCATGACTTTTCTGTTCAGAAAAAGAGAGATCCTGTTTGTTGGTGGGTACAGTCTACTTAGAAAAGGGGAAACAATAATGTGAGAGGAGCACTGGCAGAGAAATGCCAATGTAAATAGATGAAAGGAAATCGTATTTAGAACTTAAGACACTGGCCTTAGATTTAAAATGAAGGCAGTTTATTCATACTCAAATGAATGACAAATTATGAGCACATGACACGTTTGGTGGTAGGTAGATCATGCACATATTGCTGTATGAAAATTTAATCCAATTTTAATAGTCTATATCTGTTTTCCTGAGTCAGGATACTTGGCATGTTATAATTGTGTTCTCTGCTTAGAGTTATAATGGGATGAAACTAAGATGTCAGCTGGCACTGGGGACTCATATATAGCTTAGGGATGTCTTATCAGCTCAACTGGCTGTTGGATAAATTAATTTCATTTACATTGCACACTCATGGTGTATTGTTTCTTCAACAGATGCCTCTAACCACTCTCTGAATGCCCATATGGTAAAACCAGTGTACCATGTAACAAGGGTTAGCTCTCAAGTCCATCTTCAAAATCTTTACCTTTGCCATAGAATACTTGCATGAATGATAGTTCATTACCTTTGCCATATTCTGTTAGAAGCAAATTAGAAATCCTGCCCATACTTGAAGGGATTATATTACATACTGGGTGCCATCTTGAGTTGTTTCCACTTTTTCAGGTAAGGATGAAGCAAGTCACAAACTATATAGAGGGAAAAGCAGTAGATTACTTGAGCACGTGGGGAAAAGGATGAAATATTTAAGAATCAGTGTTACTTTTTTTATACACAACCCTACAAGATTTGGATGACTTCTTCAGCATGTGGCCTCTGAAATAACTGTTTATTCAACCCGGTATTTCCATTTTATATCAACTGCTAAACATCTTGAGTAGTATTTATGGGATCTTTTCATAAAAATTTGATTCTACTGTACTTGAGGTTATGGCAATGATGAGTACTGGAGAAATGAGGGGAACTACTCAACAAGTTTTTAAACTCTTACTAGTGATCAAATAGCAAATCAGTACTTTTTAAAAGTTTCTGGAGCACGTTCTATTACCGGCTGTGTTAGATTTAGCAATATTTAGGGGAACAGAATGGGATCATGAGGGGATAGCTCAGAAGCTCTGCCTTCTTAAATATTAGAAGGACTGATTAACAATCTGCTTCAACAGGTCACTTCCTGAATTTCTGCCACTATTATGCTGAATCGCTAACAATAGCCTTTTATGCAAGCAATGTAGTGTTTACTGTCTGTTCATTTTACAGAATCTTCCTGAAATTGGCCTGGGATAAAAGACCTTTTTTAAAAAAATAAACTGAAAAAGAACTTTAATTTTATTTTTAATGTCTTAGTTAACAAAGATAAAATTATATACATTATAAAAGGAAATTATATAAACTATTTGGTAAGAATTATGAATTATGGAACGCATTTACAGTCTTCATACAGGGAAATCAAGAGGGCTAGAATAAGAAATGTTCATGAACAATAACCTCTATGCAACATAGTTTTAAGCTGTCCCTAACTGTGCCTGGAGCTGGGAATATAAAAGTGGAAAAGGAACACACTACTTACGGACTCAATGGTACAGGGAATAATACAATTCATTAAGTTTAGTTCATGGCTAGCCTTAAACTATTTTATCTATTTCATATTCTTAAAAAATGTGAAACCAAAGCTATTTCCTTAAGTACTTACTGCAGAGAGAAAGCTGTTTATAAAGCTTATCTATATAAATAGCAGTAAATGTTAGACTAGTGGCATCTTTAAATGTCTAACCTCAGTATAGGGAAATGGCTTACTAGTAAGTCCCCTCTATAGTAAAAAACATCTCTGCTCAATTGTAGAGCACTGGCCATTTCCGTAGCTATGGTATCCTTAAATATAAATTAAACCTACCTCAGAATGTTATGTAAAAAAGTACATAAATTAACATGTACAACATGTAACGCTGTTTAGTACTCTGTAAATATGTAATATTTTTTTACTTTTGCTTTCTGTTTCATGCTCAACCTCCTTCCAGAAGGAGTAAACTAAGTTGAGAATCAAAGATGGTATCACCAAAAATAAGATCCTGTGGGTGATGGAATATGTTGTGTTTAAGACAGTGCATTTGCAGCAAAATATTATAGCAGAAATGTTGAGGAAAAAAGGAGATGAAACTTACTATAGGCATAAGAGTAATGCATCTCGCATACCTTCTGGAACAGTTTGAGCTCTATTTCTGAGACAGCTGTGGTCACTTAAAAAGATTAGACTGAGTTAAGAGACTGATGTGAATTAGCTGGTACTGTAGGCATCTAAAATAACTGGAAGAGATACTAGGCCGAGTGTGAAATGATGTCTTAGATGTGACCAGAAGTGGTACAGATGGAGAAAGATGGAGAAAGTCTTAATTATTAGGTACTATGTGGGAGGGTGGGAGAGGGAAGCAGTACTTCTTTCATGGGGTTTAGAACATGAGTGTGATAAGGCAAAGAATGACTCCTGTTGCTGGTTGTGTGGCATTACTGACGAGGTCATGAATTGAGAGTAAGAGGGGAGATGAGAACTTCTACAAAGATATAAAAAAAAAAAATACAAGACATTTCCAAATAGTTTTTGAAAGCAGATGAAATACTTAGAAGAGAGCTTTAACATTGCTAGTCATTTACATCAGGGTATAATACATTTTAAGTTTACAAGAAATTGATTGGTAATTGGTGTGTATAAGTGTGTTGGGAAAAGGGGGCTGTGGAGCTTTCTGAATTTTAGCAAAGATATAATCAGATACAGAATAGTTCACTCACCTTAAAAAACTATCTTGCATTGTTCCTTTGTAATCAACTCCATCCCCAACTCCTGAACCTTGGTGACCAATTTATTGTCTGTAGAATTTTACCATTTCTAGAATGTCATGTAATTGAACCATAAATAGAATAAAGTATATAACCCTTGAAGCTAACTGCTCTTTTTAGCATAATACATTTTAGAATCATCGATGTGGTTGTATGTATCAAGTGTTTCATTGGACTTTACAACCTGGTGTTATAATTACTCCACTATATGACTAGATTAAGGTCATTTGCCCATTCACCCACTGAAGTTATATGTAGGTTGTTTCTAACTTGAATATGAAAGTCAACATTTATTGAATCTTTCAGAACTTTAGATACTTTATATTAACATATTTAAATTGCAACATTATTTGAAATGCAAAGATTAAATAAAATCCAGAGTAATGAATATCAATGTCAGTGTTTTTCTAGATATTTCCTTTCCCTCAAAGTTGCTAATATAGAAATGCAGGCTTTATAATGTTTCTGAATTAGTAATACCATGAACACAATTTTAGTGCTAAAGTCATCCACCCAATCCTTTCATGTTAAAGGTATAGAAATGAGGTGCATCAATACCTGTATATATTTTGGTTTTGTTGTTAGTGAAGGGTGAAAAATGGTTAACATGAGTCCTTTTCTAAAATCCTGAGCTATCAGTGAATTTTGATTTTTCCCATCTAAAACTTATAGTCAGCTGTCTTTCACTTTGATTTGAGAAAGTCTGTCATGGATATAGCTGGTTAGACACAGGGATTAAAAAAAAAAAGCTGTTTCACCTACAGCATAATGCTTTAGTAGTTAAAAAACCTGAGTAGCTTCAAAGCGCAAAACTAGTCTTACATGTCTCTTCTTCTCTATACATCCTGGGAGAAATATTTAACAAATACTCAAAAGTTCTAGGAAGAAATGTCTGAAGGACAGATGGGTCATCTAGTCTCTTGGGTGGATGGAGGGATAGATGATTAGATATAGAAATACAGAGACAGCTGACTAACACTGTAGTCATGCACTACTGAGATATTTATAAGACAGCCTTAACAGAATTTGGTCTTCCTGTACTACAGGGCAAATGTTAATACATTATTCTTTAGAGTTATTATAAAAAATCTTCAAAAGAAATTCCTCTACCAGGTCTTATTTTTGATGAATTTATTACTATTATCTGATAGAGCTGAAAAATGTAAAAAAAAAAACAGCACTTAAGTATATTGTAATTATACTTAAGAATAACGTGCAGTACGCTAGTACTGTATATGTACATTAAAAAATTTTCATCATACATTACCTATTTTATAATTAGGGGATAAACACATCAAATCCTTTACTGTTCTAAGATGGTAAACATTACCAAATTTAGAATGACTACAGTAAAAAGCAATGAAGTAACATGTTTAACAGAATATTTTATTTGAAAATTAACCTGTCTCTAATAACAAAACAATAGTCATGAAGAAAAGTAAAATTTAAGCTTCACTACTATTTAATAAGTATTTTCAAGTAAGAATCTAGCAATCAGATTTACAGTTGCTTTACATGGAATCAGACTACACTGCTCCACTTTATCACTAATGACAGCCTGCCATGTCCTGATCTAAGTCTGGGTAACTAGAAATATGCAGAATAGCAGTATTCAATAAATAATAAAACATATGATGATGCAAATAATACTGTAGGTTGAACTATATTTAGTATTTTTTGGTCACAGTATACTGTTTGGTGTTTTTGAAACATTTAAATAGGGTGGCTTATAAAATGCTCTCAAATGAAGTTTTGAAAATTTTTACTTATTAAGTTTTTGTCTTCATTAGCATTTGGTCTATAGTAGTAAGAGCAACTCGATCTCAGTAAAATAATTAAACCAAAGCAGTACTGAATTCTCAAGTCGTATAATCTTACAAAAGCATTTACACTGTGTGTAGATATTTAGCAGCATCAACATACAATTTAATCTTGAGTACATTTTTAAAGAAAGGAAAATCTGCAGGGAAAAAAACTTTCTGACTACAAGTTTTTATTTTGAAACTGTAAACTAAAGTTTGACCTAAATGCAAGTTAGTTACAGATGGTTAAGGTAGGCTCTTGTTTAGTAACTTACTAATCTGAAAAGGGTTATAAATTACTTTGATGGCTTGTTAATTCTGTTGTTTCAGGGGAACATTCATTTCATAAGGGATAGCATAGCTTATATGTGACAAATAAGGCTTCTGCCTGAATAAATAAAAACATTTCATGCACATTTTTATTAGAGGAAAGTTTACTTCATATAACAAAATAGTCATCTTTTAATTACAGACAATAGAACAAAAGATTTAATATGTAACTGAGGTAAAAATAAATAACAGCAGTTTGACAATATTAATCCTTGGAGCAGTATAAAAGATTTCACCTATACAGTGAAAACAAGACTTATTAAACCATAAAAGTATTAAGTTTCATGCACTGCATATGTTACAGTTTCAATAGTTTGAAAAATTCAAATCTACTGTTGACAGAAAAACTCTGCTCTTAATTTACTTATTAGTTTAGATCATTATGATCACAAGTCAAAAAGATAAAGGCAGCTGTAATAAATACCTGAGGAAGATTTTTGAAAGAATTCCTCCTAGTAACTATATTTTAAACGAGAAAACAATTAGAAATTAAATGATTATGCAATCAAGATTCCAAACATTCTTCTCCTAGAATAACTTTGTGCAACCAACACAGAATCTGTTCTATCTCTCTGTCTTACTGTTACAGGTTATAGTAGTGTGTTGGGAACAAGAAATCTCAGAGGTTAAAGGGTAGTAGACTAGTGTCTGCACTGGGAGCAGGTTAATAGTGGTATCCAGGTTGAAGATTTGCTGATCTTGTTTTACATGATTCTCAATCTTAAAACTATGTCCTGATGGGTTGAAATAAACATTAGCAATGACAAAATTTCCTCTAAACTTGAATCACCACCTCTTGAGTAAAATTTATCCTAAGAAAATAATGAACTGACTATATAATAAAAAACCCACAGGGTGTATGAGTGTTCCTATTCATAGGAACTCAGATTTTTGGAGTAATTTTCCCCAGAAAGTAGATTATAAACATTGTACCAATTTCCTGTGGTCTAGTCATTCTCTAGGAAATATCAAATTGTCTCTTTTCAAAGACATTACTTCAAACCACAAAATAAATTTCACCTGATAAATGTTTCAGAATAGACATTGAAAAAATTTATATCATAAAATTAATCTGCTTCTCTTTAATACCTAAGAAATCAATATTAATGTAATAGCATACATATTATTTACCATGATTCTAGTAACAAATATCATCTACAGCAATCTAAACAGATTTTTATGATGCTAAGTAAATTTTCACTTGTACTTATTTTTAATGAAAATGACAAGGTGTTTTAAAATTATATTCCAGGCATTTATCTTCATAACAATTATGAAGCAACTATTTGAAGAGGTAATCATATTTTATGAAAGAACTTTCCATTGATCCTAAAATCTAGAGTTCAGCACTGTAAAGTACAAACATGCAAAACACCGAGCATGCTGTGGGCAACCATACTGTGATGTAGAAAGCAAGACTTCCCAACACAATTATAGCTGACAGCCAGACTAAGTCTGAACACCACACAACAAAGGCAGTTAATCACCAGGGAAACATCAGAAATAAGACTTGTACTGTATCTTTTAGCTCTTTTTTTCTTCAATAAAAATCCATACACCCAATCCTATTTCTTTGAGCCCCAAAGTAGTTAAATGTATAACCTCTTAAACTGCCACGAAACCAGAATTTCAATGTTTGTTTGAAATTTAGCAAGTAATGCCCCAAAGACTGCCAACTGTGCATTCCTTGGTGCAGCACACTGAAGGGTAGCGATGCTAAAAGCACAAATGCCAATAGAAAACATCTGTTGGGATCAGGTGACATCTATCATTATCAAACTTAGGAAACAGGTGCCTGGTACTCTAGTGCATAAGTTGCTCTTTCCTTACTGTATTTTTCAGCCCACTTGCGAGTGAGTTCTAGATAATAACTTGGTTTATGAGGCCGGTAATCCAGATATACAGTTTTACTGGTTTTCTTTGGAACAGCTTTTTCAATCTGGGTTCCTTCATGCCATTCATTGAAAGAAGTGATAGAAATTAAATTGGGCTGTATTTGGAGGGCAGCTTTCAGAGCATTTTCATAATACTTTCCATTGATTCGATTCCGAGTGTTTTGAGAGTTCCATGGACGAATGCTGGTATCTATGTATCCTGGACCCACACTTGGAATAAAGAGTAAGTTATATTTATCACAAAAGGATTTCAGACTGCTCCAGTTCTCATATGATGAGCCATATGTAAAACCATTTGTGGCGAAATATGTGTAAATTCCATCAAAACCACCATGGAGAATATTAAATCTATGTCTGTGTTCTACTAGAAGGGCAATAAACAATCCATCATAAGGAGAATTACGAATGGTCTGAGACCCGACAGGGGTTAATAGGTTGGCCCATATCTCAGGTTTTGTGATATAGGAATCGTAGACATAAAACACAGGAAGAGCTTTGCCAGTCTTAGTCTTATACCTGTAAAAGGCTGGATGATTTCCATATCTAGAAGACAAACATATGTAAGAGTAAAATGAATATTCAAAACTCATTTACCTTCATTTTTCAACACAAACAATTTTTGTCTACGGCAATCAGTACAGTTTGTTATATAAATGTAATCGTTGAAAATGTACTTTTAATTTTACACACTGGGAAATGCAATACTGTATACACTAAGACACTACCAAACAAATCAATTTTATTTAAGCATGCAAATGATAACACGATAAAAAGTTCATTTTCTACATGAATATATAATTTTTTGGGGGGGATCAGTAAGGTCTGTCCAATTATTTTCTGTAAAAATCCCTGAATAAAATGATTCCATTAATATAAAAGCAGTAAACATTTCATGTCTATCTTGTAAGAAACTTAGGAAATGTTCCACAAAATGACTGTAATCTTCATTACAAAATTAGTCATACCAGTCATTCAAGTTACTTAAATTATAATAGTGAACACAGAAACTACTCACTTGTTTATAATGTATTTGACATTTTTGTACATGTTTTTATCATCTCGATTGGCATATGGTTCAATGTGAAAAGTGACCTAAAATGAAAAAAAAAATTGATTAGGAATAATTACTTGATGTAATATAAAACTTCATAAGTATTAGTAACATTTTGCACCTCTGTTAATTCTATAATCACTATTAGAACTTTCATTTTCTCAATGAGGTGATCAAAGATGAGGTCAGGAATATGAGTACTCAGGAATGCAAGGACTGCTCAGTGGTCAAATGTTCAAATTCTATTTCTTTAAGTTTTGGTGTCAATAGCGAATATATAAATCTATAAAGAATTTGGTAACAAATTACTGATGACATCCACTAGTAAAATAGACATTTCATATACCCATATATATCAAGAAAAATAATTATATAGTACAGATGAATGGTAACATAGTCATAAACACTAGAAATGTTTATATAAATCTAAAAACCAATGTTTTAAGGGTTTATGCCCATAGTAGATGGAACTAGAGACATCTATGCTATTGAAATATAAACTGAAGTATATTTTACATTAATTCTGTGAAAATTGGTGGTGCTGATGAAAAGCAAAGAGAGTAAACTATCTTATCAGTAAAACAGGTCTTTGGTAACATACAAAGGTTAAATTTTTGTGATACAAGAATTGTTACCGCACAAGGTTTTTCTAATAGTAGCTCTGGTACTTTTTAATCTTTTTAATAAAAAGAAGCTTTGCAAGGGTGCAAGTACTCCCATACTCTAAATTATAGTACTTTGGGTAATTCTTTTAAATGCAACATTGTATTTTCTGCATTTTCATTTTTACATGTGAAGAACATACAGCATTTGAGGAAATCCCCTGTGTCAAAATGAGTTTGCTTTTAAAGCTATAAACTAAGTGGCATCCATCAATAAAACAAGGCAATATTGACAGTTTTCTCTCTTCCATTTGGACAAACGATCAGACCAATACTAAAATGATTTAAAAATTAACAGGATACTATAAGATACTATAATATTGTTTGCATTATCTTTAGGCAATGGGAATCATATAAATCATTCATCTATTTATACTTCAAGTTTTGACACGGCTGCTAATGTGAACTTTCACAAAGCAAAAACCGGATAATCCTGGTGGTATAAAATGTCCCTCTCATTCCTTTGTGAGTGCTTGGGAACCTAACACTTTACCTCAAGGCCCTGGGCGGAATCTCACACACCAATGGAACTAGAAAGAGACAGTCCTTATAAGCTGGGGAACCAGAGGCGCCAAACTGGCCAGACTCCTCTCAATACTAAGGGCACAACAAGTCTGAGTATAGACCAGGCTAGGGAGGAAGAGAAGAACTTGCAAAGGCTTCATCTTTCAGAATAGAGTCCAACATCCCACTGAGGAAAAGATAAACATTACAGGGAAAACGTTCCGGTCCTGAGTCCTCAACCAAGAAAATGAAAGATTCTCAAGTATTGGGTAAAAGGAAAGCAGTAAGAGCCCATTTCCTTGTCTTGATTGGGCTAGGCCTTGTAGAGCAAGTGTGAGCTCTGAATTTTGAGTGGGGGAGGGGTAAATCCATCTATAAGTGGAAGTTTGAGTAAAGAGAGCATGTTCAGAAACCACAAACTTGAATTATATTGTCACCTTATGGAAAACAAAAGAGGTCTCCAGCAATCATGCAGGTGAATTTTAAGACAAGACCCCAAAAATGTGCCACAAAGTGGGAGTAAGAAGAGTGGAATAGGTATTTAAACACTCTTTTTTAAAGAAGGTGCCTTACTCTAAATATGAGTATTATAAAGAATATGAAAAATTAAGGAAACATAGTATTGCAGAAAGAAAACTATTCACTATGCAGAATATGAGACTGAATACTGAACAGTTCTTCAAGATGACTGTTAGGAAGAAATTCAAGTTACAAGAATTCAACTCAACGAAGTAAAAAAAAAAATACGCCAAAGAACATATAAAACCAAACATTCAGGAGATGAAAATTTTAATCAACTATGTAATAGAGAACATATGGAACTGAGGCAAAAAGTTTAAAGAAATATCTGAGAACCTAAATCTACAAAGCTAATAATTCATTATCTCACTGCAAAAACATCTCAAAAACATAGTTCTATAGTGACAATTCAAAGACAAAGAATCTTACAGGCAGGGGGAGAATATAATCTGCAAAGGACCACATTAGGCAACAGAGTGTTGAAAATAAAAAAATCTTCAATTACCCTTAATATTGCTAGACTTGCCTTCAGAAATGTTGAAGAGTTACTCAACTTCAAAATAAGACTGTTGCATGAAAGTATGCAGCATACTGATAAAGAAAATATATCATTAGGCTGAGAGAGTCATAATTCTATATTAGGGTGGTGTGTTAACTATTCAGTTACAGTTACAGAATGAACGGAAAACAGTAATAAACTATTCATAAGTACCCAACAAAGAAAGGCCAAATTGTGACATCAATAATATAAAACTGAGATGGTCCATTTAAGTCCACAGTAATAGCAAGGGCTTGTGGACCTAGAGCAGGTCCCCAAAATACAAAGTGTGGGAAACAGAGCATACAGTTGCAGACAATCTACACATGTAGAAAGAAATGAGGGCAATCAAAATTTGAAAGCAATGAATACATTCATTTAAAAAACTACACTATCATTTTATAGACCAAAGGCCACTATTCACATTTGTTGATAGATAAGATCAGTGGTTGTTAGAGATCATAGGAGGATGGGAAAAGAGTTTCAAAAAATTCACATTTCCAGTTGTGAATCATGAGGATGCAATAATGTACAACATGGACGGGGTGTTACAGATTTTAAAAACACCCAGAGAATAAATTTAAATTTCTCATCACAAGAAATGTATATGAAGACATATGGTGATGATGTTTACTAGACTGAAAATACTGTTTTGATGCTGTTAATGTTCATTTTTTTTTTGATTTCCTTTTAAAATTATCACTGAACATGAAAACACAACATACCAAACCTATTGAAATAGTGCAAAACTAGTAGTGGAATGAAGTCTGTAGTGATAAATGCATGTGTCATAAACTGAGAATCACCGAAAATAAGTCACTAGACTTTTATACTGAATCCCTAAACACTGAGTCTAGAGTTAGCAAAAGGAAAGCATTAAATTGGAGTAGAAACTAAGGGAAGACAAACCTGAGATGCCTTTAGTGATTAGCTAAGATGATCAAGACTTCAACTAAAAGGATTACTGTAAACAGTGAATTCAGTATAAGTGGCCGGATGCAAAATTAATAAATAAATGTTTTGTGTGTACACATGATTTAAGAAAGCAAAACATTTACACTGGAATAGTGAGCATATCACATCTCAATCACAAAAGATTGTTTGATGACTGGGGGAAAGGATAGGGCAGAAAGTAGCCAGGTATGATTTGTACAGTTTCGACATCAGAGTCTATTCAATGACTGTTAAAAATGCTCCAGTGAAAATGCAGAGCAAAATATGAAAGAGAAGATAGCTGAATTTCTTTGAAAAATCATGATTTTGTATCTTAGTTTTTACTTATTTGCTCTAATTTGCTCTTCTAAAAAGTAACAGTATATAAAGAACGCAAAACAAGTACTAAGGGTCAAATGTGTTTGTTATTGCTTATATAAGAAAAGCACTCACCCAAAAAACATCTAATAAATCGAAATTACAAAGTTTATAGTGACTAATAAATTCCCTACTTCTAAACAAAACAAAAAGTTGAAAATACAGGGAGAACATTTTCATAGTTCACAAAAGTAGGAGTTAAAACCCAATCAGAGAGAAACACAATCAAGAATGAGATAGAATCAAGACGGTAAAACCACTGGAATATTTTAAAAATAAAACAACCCTTTAATTCATCAATTTTTAAGTAAGAGTTCAACAAATCAATATTAATTCAACTAAAGGAAATGGGCAGATTTCCTTGCTTTGAAGATTAACAAAACAAAAACGTTCTTACTCTAAACCTTTCACAGCGTTTCTGCTCTGGGCAGGTATATGCACGGCAGGTCCCGGTTCATCAGCACAGAACTCATTCTCCTCTTCAAATCAAACTGCTTAGAATTCTAAGCAATTCTAGTAAGTTACTGTCATTGAACGCTGACTTTTTATTAGCAAGGAAATGTTTCCACTCTTGCTCAAAACAATTTATGATATTTACTGTTAAAACACATCCGCAGCATCAACAGAAACCACACAAAATCTAATGAGTCAACTTTTCTTCATTTGTTGGAACGACGGGATGAAGCCCTATGTTACACGAAGCCCTTTTAGAGCTTGAAAGGGAGAAAAAACATTTTCAGTTTAACTTTAAAAATCTACTGAAAGCACTACTCCCTCCCAGTGCTGAGGCTCTAACTGGGCATAGGTGGAGCAGCTTTTGAATCTGTTCTATAAACAGTAAATCACATCATGTATTCACTCAGCCCTGGTGACAGAACCTGCAGGACTCTGAAGATTTTAAGTGCCAATGACAGCACACCGAATGGCACTAGAACGTGGCACATGATAGTTCTTACCAGGCAGCTAATTGAAGAGATGCTGCCTTGACAGCTTCAGTATCACAAGCTGCTAAGAAGTCTATAGGACAGGAATAAAACAAAGTGCTTGCCTATTTAGCTATTTGTCTCTACTTCCGGTTACATTTCTGTTTTAGTAACTTCTGACTGATCTGCTTTAATTTTCACTTAGCAGCTTAAATAGTTCTTCACTGCTAATCATTTAAAGAACCTAATTACCTATGCTAAAAAAAAATAAATAAGCCTGTCTTCCATTAAGATACATAAACCAAAAGAAGTTCCAAAGAAAAACGGAAAGCCTCAGCAATTTGTAAGTTTGGCAGCAACCTGAGAACTCAGGGTGGAGAGTCTCTAGTTGGAGCACTACTCTGATCCATGTTTCCAGAAAATTTGCAAACATGTTGCAATGAAAAAAAAAAGGAAAACTTAAGAAAAATTAGCAATTTAAGAATTAGATGTGAAAATTACTGCCCAAGGACATACAACATCAGATAGACAAAAAACTAAACCAGCATCATTAATTTCTTTTACCCTTGATTCTAAATGATTGCTGAAAAACAGATTCCCATATCAAGAGCTCTGTATTATGCTTCATAGATTGCTTTCTCAATTTCTTCCATTTTATAATACTTTTGTGTATTTGGGAAGACCTTAATCAACTCTTTTTAAAGTTTACTTTTTTCCTAACATGTACTGGGATTGCAATAAATTTACAAATTTTAAGAAGTAGGGTAGAGATGTTTGAGAATGGCCATTTTTGCAATTTTGAATATTCCATCTAAATGCACATTTTTTCATCTATCAGTTTATATTCTTTAAAATAAAATGCCATTTTCTATATTTCTATTGTATTTTCAATATGCTTCCTTCATATCTTTTTGTAACATATGAATCCTATCGACTTGTATATTTTTTGGTTACAGTTGCCTTACTGAACCTTAATATATCTGATAGGTTTAGGGGTATTTTCCACTTGTAAAGATAATTTTACTGCTTTTTCAGAGTTTTTGTAACAGTACTCAGTTCCAATGGAGGGGATTCTTGATTGATCTTGTTTAAGGAGTATACTACTATTTCTCTTTTAAGTATTGATTTTGATATTAACAGAACTATTTGAATTTGATAAAAAAAAGTATCTTTAAGTTTTATCATTAGTGAGTTATTTTCTACCAATTTCAGTAGTGGTTAAGGTGATACTGATTTCTCTTCTTTAACCAATGAAGTTTACTTACTTTACACTTAAACAGTGCTTACTCTGCATGAGACATTATTTTTACATATACTACCTCTTATTCTTTATAACAACTCTAAGGTTAAGTTTTCCATTTGAGATAAAGGTAACTTACTCTAAGAGTCACACACATATTCAGATTTTATACCCTTGACTGTTCTTAGAATTATGGTAATCAACATGTCTCAGTATTTTTGTGTATGGTTTCATTCCTGAGATCTCTATATTAATTTCTTGAGTTATCTGACATAGCTCAGGCCACTTGTGAGGGTTGGGGGAGGATGAGTCCGACAAGAAAGTCTTAGTGTCTTGAGGTCAGGAACAGGCTGGGGGCTCTGTCTCTCCCCCCACCCCCTTTGTATGCAAGGGGCAGGAATGCTGCATTTCTGCTGGGGGCTTCCCCTCCCCCCCCACCCCCAGTCCACTTCAGTCAGTCCTCACTAGGAATGGGGAAAAAAACAATCTAGCTGCATATACAGCAGAGAGGAGAAAAGAGAAAGGTCCTCGGTACACCCATCACCTGGGGAGGACCCAAACAGCATGCTCGGAATCACAAGAGACACGACAATTACACTAACTATAGAGATGAGCTGTCACAGATCTCCACTGACAATGTTTTTGAAGGCGGGGAGGTAGACCCCTGGTGCAGAGAAACGGTCAACGTGAGTGAGGCATCCTCCTTTTCCAATTGGGAGGAGCCACGGACATGGCAGCAGCCTCTGCAAACCATGAGAGTTGAGACGGACCAAATATCTGCTGATGTCTGTCTCCACCGAGAAACTTTGGGAGATGTGTTCCCAGAGTCAGATGACAGAACTGTAGGACTTAGAGGCAGCACCATGGGCCAGACACTGAAATGGAGGAGACAGGTAGCACTGACCCCAGTGATCATACAGATTCAGGGGAAAGGAGACAGTCTCTCCACCATAGGAGGTGCCACAATAGAGGAGCTTGGAGAACCACGCCATACAACTGCCCTACAAGAAGTTCCCGACGTGCTTGGACAGCCTATCTGCCTCAGAATCACACCTGGAAATTTAAACAGCGTGGCCTGACATGTCCCCAAACTGGGTCCTCACCCCGGAAAAGCACCCAGGAAAGGAAAGACCAATGGGTCAAGCATTGACCAACAACTGCCAACAGCAGAGGAATCAGAGTGGGAGATGGGGAATTGGGAGGGGGGGCAATAACTATACAAATATGACCGACCGATGCTGTATGAAAATGAAGCATGAGTCCACACCAAAAAAATGTGCTATCACAAAATAAATCTGCAAGTAGCCTCACACAAGGTTGGCAGACTAACAGATAAACCAACAGAACAGGGCGTAGCTTCCAAATCACTTCCAAGATTTTGGTCCATTCATATTCTCTCTTGGGAAGCCAGCCTAGCATGTCTTAAGACTTAGATCGTTGGACATACTGCCCTGGTAAAACTCCCATTCCGGTAACTAAAAGAAACAAGGCCAGACATTAAACTGCAGTGTCAGCCAGGTTGACTATGAACCAGACTCATCAAGCTAACATACTTTCTGATTCTTGACCTTTAGAAGTTGTACAAGGTAACAAATGTTTTTTTTTTTTGTTTTAAGTGCCAAGCTTTGGGGATTGTATGTTTTATAACACTAGATAAAGAGTTAATCTGCTATTATCTCTCAGTATTTGTTTCTTCAATTTTAATCAAACTTAGGTAAGAACTGATGGTTTGGGAAAATCAATTCAGATTTAAATTTTTTTTGGTACTTTCTATTTCTAATACATTTGAAGTAAGGTGATACAAAACATTAAACTGAAATTTTGATGGTTTGTTTTCTCTTTTCAAAAAGTGAGAAAATTTATCCAGAATGATTTTGAAGGTTTTGTCTTTTAATTGTTTAACCTCATCTTTAATTTTTCTTTATTAGTTACATTACACTGTTGAGAATGCAGTGTAACTTTTATAGCACCTTAAATTTCACTTGGGATTTTAAGTTTCATACTCCTTAAATATTTAGTTAAATCACATTATTATTGTTTAATTGTCTGGATGTGGTCAGAGATTTTTACGGGTATACTTTTTGTGACTTCATTAAGATTAATGTATGTACCTATTATGTCACCAATTAAAAAAAACTACTCAAAAATACTTATTTGTGTTAATTTTCTTTTCCTAATTAAATTTAATCACTGGTTTTGTTTACCAGAATTCTTTAGCTTCTTATATAAAATTTTACACTGTGAGAAATTTCCCTTATTTGTAGTATATCTTAATATGTTCAAGAATATACCTGGTCTTAAAGCTAGCTGTTTTCAAAATTTCACATGCATTGCATGTTCACTTAAGTATGTATGTTTGTTAAACATGGCTTAAATAAAATTTGAGAAATTGTTGAAATTTACTTTTATGTATTGTTGAACTTAAGACATATATGTACATCTTCAGTAATTCAAAGAACTTGAAAACCTCCTTTTCTGCTAAAATATGTGATAAGATTAGTGAAAGGATTTATAGAAAACTAATATATAATCTAGACATGATCTGAAGTTAATACTTTTTAAATAAAATTTCCTTTGAAGAAAAATTCTATTTCATTTTCATATTGTTTTGTTAAAATGACTTCCAAAAGCTGCAATTATTTCAATGGGCACAGGAAGTAGCTCATGTGGAGCTTGCAGAGGTTCAGATTCAAGGTGGTGGCATAGGAACATTTTTCATTTATTTCTTCCAAAGATATAACCGAACCTAACTCTACAAAGAGAACAATCTTCTCTGAAAGAAATCCAAAATCTACCTGAGCAACTCCTGTAAATCAGGCAAACAAGACAAAAGTCTTTGTGGACATTAACTGAAGAGAGATAAAATCCAACCATGAACCCTGCACCTGGCAGAGTGACCCACAATCAGGAGGGAACCCACAATTCCGCTTTCTCCCTGGAGTGAAGGATTTGAATACTATATCTGGCACTACAAATCCTCTGAAATATTTAGCTCTAAAAGCAACAGATCTTGTTTCCATGACAAGACTGTATCAAACTGAAAAACAAGTTTTTTTTTTTGTGTGTATATATATAAACTCATAGTGGCTACATCCCATGGCCCAATTCAAAGGTAGTTGACTGAAACACCTAGTCATTCCATGAACAACCTTTTTTCACTCCAGTGTTCCTACCTGCCCTCCAGAAGACAGCCTTTGATCACCATGTTCTGGTGACAAGAGTGATTTATTTTTTGCAGGTCCCATATAATAAATGGAGAGGAGTTAGTGAAGTCACCACATGGCAGAGGAGGGAGCAAGAAACTGGAAGACTGTTCTGTGAAAGAGCTGTATTTTCACAGGTGGAGTGGAGAGCAGACTGGCATATAAATACCATTTATATATAAATGGATATCATTCCCCTCCCCAATTTCTGGAGAAGAATGCCTTCACCCTATCTGTGGGTACACCTTCTAGTCAATATGAATCTAGGTGTTACCTGAGATTCACCCCTTTATGACAATGACAGGCCTTTTGACTTCAACTACTGGGAGCCAATAAGAACAAAGTAGGCTGCCTGGATAATCACAAAGGTTGAGACACAACCAGGTACCAGAATAGGGTTGGGCAATACAGTTGTTCTGACCTGACACCCGTCAAGACTAGAGGTTTTTAATTTTTCCTTTCCTCCAACACAGATTGTCGAGAGGAATAAAAGAGGATTATGTTCCAAACGAAAGAAAGGAAATATGTGATTTCACCGAAAGAGTTCAAAATAACCACAATAAAGATGAAGTTCAGAAAACATGTCATCAAGAGAGAATTTTAATCAAAGAAAATACAAGCAGGCACCAAAAAGAAGTGAAGTAGCTGAAGAGTACAGTAGATATGAGAGATTCAGCAACTAACCAGAAGCAGAAAGGCAGCTCAATTATCACAGCGGTGGGACTAATCCAATCAAAATAGCCCAATGAAAGAGTGAGTTAAGATAGCTTAAGGGACTTGTGGGAAAACATCAACCCAATCAACATTTATAGTATAGAAAGACAGAAAAAAGTAGTTTAATTTGAAATTTTCAATAATCTGAAGAAGGAAAAAGATATCCTAGGCTTAAACTCAAATTTCCAAATAAGATGTACCCAAAAAGACCCATTCAAAATATATTTTAAATAATCAAAAGCTAAAGACAAGTAGAGAATCTCGAGAAGCAAGGGAAAAACAATTTGTATGCAAGGGAAACTGCATAAGGCTATCAGCAGAAATATTGTAGAACAGCAGGAAACATCATATATTCAAAACTGCTGGAAGAAGTAAACTGCTAACCAAGTAAGCTCTATAAAGGGAAAGTTATCCAACCCAGAATTGAAGACGATAAGTTTTACAGATAAGCAAAAGGTAATGGGGTTATTCATCAACGGATGGGTCTTACAAGAGATACTAAAGAATATCTTTAGATAAAATGAAAGGGCAGGAATTAAAGACGAACCAGAAGTAATGTATAAATTCCTAGAAACCTGTATCTTACTAACACTAAACTATAACAAAATAGAAAACTTAAGTAGTTTAAATTAAAGGAGTAATCAAAAATCTTTCATGAACATGTTTAGGACCAGATGTTTTCACTGGTGAATTCTACCAAACACTTAAAAAATTAATATCGACCTAAATACTACCAAAAAATAAAGTAAGAGGGACACATCCAAACTGATCTTACCAGGCCAGCATTATCCTGATAATAAGAAAAGGATGCTACAAAGAAAGAAAATTACTGGGTAAAATCTCTGATGAATATGGTTGTAAAAAATTTTCAAATTAGTAAAGTGAATTCAGTAATACCTCTAGGGGATTAACACGTAGAAATTATTGAGGGGCTGCGATGATGATTTTAGTACACATAATCCATCACTATGATATACCACAAAAAGTAAAAAACCATAATCATCTCAATAGAAAACATTTAACAAAATGCATCATCCACTTATGATAAAAGAAAACAGCATTGAAAGTATAGAGAGAAGACCTTCTATAAACAGAAAACAATCTTATTTATAATGTCTAAAATAACTAGACATAATTAGACTAAGGATGTGAAACACCTATACTGAAAATTCTGACAGTGGTAAAAGAAATGGATAAAATAAGTAAATGGAAAGTCATTTTGTACACATGACTTGAAAGAATTAATGCTGTTAAAATGCCTATCCTACTCATGGCATGCTACAACTTCACTTTAGTCCTTATCAGATTTTCAAGGATATTTTCAAAAGAGATGAAATAATCGTATAATTTATAATCACCCCTTTTCAATGCAACATTAAGAATAAAGCTGGTGACATCAGTTTCTGGATTTCAAACTATATCACAAGTCTGCAGCAATCAAAACAGTGTGATATGGGCATAAAAGAGACACAGATCAATGAACTAAACAGAATGCCTAGGAATAAACTGATGCTAATATGGTCAGCTGATTCACAACAAATACAATACAGAAAGGACAGTCTCTTCAATAAATGGTATTTGAAAAACACGGCAGACACATGCAAAAGTATTAAGCTGAAACACTGAACATTATACAAAAAAATTTAACTCAAAAAGACTAAAATCAAACTCAAGACCTGAAATCATAAAATTGCTGAAGAAAACATTAGCAGTTAAGTTTCTCAGCAGTGATTTTAGTGATGAGTTTTTAAAAAATTAACACCAACAATAAAGAGAAATAAAAACAAAAATAAGTAGGATTACATTAATCTAAAAACTTAGGCCTAGCAAAGGAAACAATAAACAAAATGGAAAAGCAACAAACTGAATGGTATAAATAGATGTAAATCACGTATCTAATTAAGGGTTAATACACAACATACAGAAAGAACTCACACAACTCAATAAAAAAGAAAAAAAATTGGCCAAGGTTCTGAATATTTTTCATAAGAATACAAGTAGATAGGAAATAAGAACCTGAAAATGTGCTCAAGACACTCATTATGAGGGCAATGCAAGTAAAAACCACAATAAACTATCACTACACACCTGTTGGAATGGCTATTTTCAAAGACAAAAAATTACAAGTGTGGATGTGGAGAAATGGTAACCTTTGTCATTAACAGTGAGAACAAAAGGTAGTGTAGCCACTCTGGAAAAGAATGCAGAGATTCTTCAAAAAAATCAGAAAAAGAACTACCAAATGAGCTACCAGTTCCACTTCTGAATATTCAAAACAAATATTCTTTTCTTATATCGTTCTTCTGAAGAAAACAAAAACGCACTCTTGAAAAAATATCTGTGCCCCCATGGTTCTTACTTCATTATTTGCAACAGCTGAGAAATGGGGAAAAAAACTATGTCCAACAAAATGAATGCATAAAGAATGTATATGAAATAGAAAGCGCACGCGCGCGCACACACGTAATACCGTCTAGCTTAAAGAATCTTCCCATTTGCTACAACATGGGTAGATCTTGAGCTCATTATGTTAACCAAGTAATCAAAGACAAATACTGTAAAATCTCACTGAACAAACAGATACAGAAAATAGATTTGTAATTGCATAAGGTAGGGAGTGGGTGGAATGGTTAAAGGTGCTTAAAAGGCAGAAACTTTACTATAAAATAGGTCCTGAGCTGCAATAAACGGCATGGTGATTCTAGTTAACAACACTGTATTGTACATTTGAAAGCTGCTAAGGTAATGTATCTTAAAAAATTACTTTTATCAAAATATAATATGTGGTGATGGATATAAACTAGACTTATTGTGATCACTTTATAATATGTACATATACTAAATTATTGTTCTACATCTGAAACTAATGTGATGTTATGCTATATAGTCATTTATATTTTAGTGAAAAATAAAATACCTTCAGATTATATTTATGAGCTTTATCCAAAATTGTTGGTACCAAGTCATCAGTTGGTAATCCATTCTCATCATAGGAATAGGGTGGGTACCAAGACAGGGCTAGTACACCTAATAGAAAAATCAAAAAGAAAAATAAATACCACAGAACTGGAGTAACTACAGTCATTGTTATTTTAAAAAGGCAGAATAAAGACAAAATTTTCTATTATTATTATTATTATTTTGAGACTAGGTCTTACTATTTTTGCCCATGAAACCGCGGGCTCACATTGCCTGGGGTACCACAGACTCAAGCAATCCCTAGCCTCAGCTTCCCAGGTAGCTGGGATTACAAGTGCGTGCCAGCATGCCCAGCTATATTTTTTTGGAACTAGGTCTTGCTACGTGCCCCTGGCGGGACTTGAAGCGCGATCCCTGGCCCTGGCCGCAGTTTCCTAGGCAGCCGCTTACAGGCATGTGCCACCATACCCGGCTACAGACCAGATTTTCAACAATAAAAAAACTTTCTCACTAAGTGCTATACTATATTTTTGCCTGATATTATCTATGGTTACTTGTAAATACTTATGAAATTTTTATCAGGAACCACTATCATTTATTTAATAAGTTGTAGCTTTTACAGTAAGTTTTATATTTATAGAAAAATTGCTAATAAATCAGTGTTCCAATATCCTATACAAATCACTGATTCCTCTCCATCCCACATATATTTGCATTGTTATCACTATCTTACACATCAGTGTGGTACATCGGTTACAAATGATGAGCCAATATGAATTCATCACTATTAACTAGCATTTGCAGAGCGCATCAGTGTTCACTCTGTTGTAAAGTTCTATGGCTTCTGACAGATGCATAAAATCATAATATGTCCACCATTATAATATTGCATAGAAGTTTCAGTGCTCTAAAAACCCTTTGTGTTACCCCCCCAAAAGTTTTAGAAACAGAAATTTACAAAGAAATCTCCATTTGCAGAGAGACTATTTGAAATCAACTAATTTTTAACCCCATTACATAAACAAATGAGAATTCATTAAAAAGATGAACTTTAAGGTAAGAAGAGAAATACAATGCTACTGAGAGAGGTATATGAAACTACAGGATACTCAAGGTTAAAAACTAACTGAAAACTTAGTTTGGAAATTTGTGATATCCATGTGAAAGCAGTCATATCTAGAGAAACAAAACAGAATCTTCATTAAAACTAACAGAATTTAAAAAAGGTGTATATTCCTTATACACCCTGAAGAGTAAAGAAGTGGACTGTGGTGATGATTCCACAACACATGGTAAGTATTTAATATCACTGAACTATAGGCTAAAATATACCAAAGTAGAAAATTTAAAAAATGAAAAGAAAAAAGAAAGTTCAAGTCAATCAATGCAATAAAAATGTCTTTTGATAAAATTCATAAAATTCAACATGTCAGCAGTCATTCTCTCAGCAGTAACAGAAGTGAACTTGACATAAACAACATTTACAAAAATCTGACAACTTAAGCATAATACTTAGCAGTGCAAGAATTTCTCCAAGATCAAAAACAAGTTAAAAGTAACCTTTCTTACCATACCTATCAGACAAAATGCTGGCGAATTAAGTCAGTGAATTAAAGACACAAAGATACAGTGCCTGGAAAGTAAGATTGATTGAGTATCTATATATTTGAAAATGTCTACAATGTAGACATTTGACTGTCTATATAGTAAAAGAATCTACTGAAATGATCCTAGAGTTGCTAAGTTAATGAAATGACAAGATACAAGGATCAATACATTCTTAAGGCTGTGTTTCTATATATTCATGAGCAAAATATCAAAAATTAATAAATAGTACATCTATTGGAGTCCCCCCTGAAAGCACCCAGTGACAGTATAATATTTATATTATACTTGAATAGAAATAACATGGACAGGGTCCATACACTGAATATTATAAAAATCTAAAATATAAATGGGAAGAAACATATGGAATTTAATAGTCATTCTATCATTATTCAATATTGCTAATTGCATTCAATATTCCTGAAGTACCAACCTTCCCCACATTGACCTATAAATTCAAGCAATTCCATTTGAAATTGCAATAGATTATTTTAAGATCTGGATAAGTAGATACGGAAAGACAAAGAAACCCCCAAATAAGCAAAGCAATCTTGAAAGTGAACAAAATTTGAGATTTAAATTCTAGACTTCTTACAAAAGAATAATCCAAACACAGTGATGCTGCTCAAAATACAGACATGAAAAGCAAGAGATCTATTTAGTCATTTTATGTTTTTATTAAAAAAACTTTTATTAAAGTAGAAGAATATTTCAACAGAGATAGGGCAGACTTTTCAACAAAGAAACTGAAAAGCAAACAACTACGCTATCAGCCTAGTTTGAGGGATGTCCATTTTCAAGGAATAACGTATTTACCATAATATTTACAGTCCTACAAAAGGTGGCATGCTTCAAGAAAAAAAAAACCAAACAAACCAAAACTACAAATGACACTAAAAAACAGAAAAGCAAAGTATCTGCCCACGAGATAAAACAATCAAAAGAACTAGATTAAGAAACCTATACCAACCTGAAAATGTCACCAAATTACAATTCTTGATGTAAATGTAAACTCAGGGGGTTTCACTAGAAGAAAAAATTAGGGCATTATGTTTGCTACTGATGCATTTTGGTGAAAAGGAGGGGCCATTTTATATTCACCCTACTTACAAGTAGCTACCTTTGACTACACATCCCAGTAGCCATGCCTGGACCTCCTGAGCAGGGGAGCTAGGGTTGAAGCTG
>PVHY01019743.1:0-26815 GCA_004024945.1 Uropsilus gracilis | reverse complement strand
GAATAGTTAGTCCTCCATTCTCTCTTTTTTTGGAGAGGAGGTTTTTTGATATTCGAGGTCTTTTGTTATTCCATATGAATTTTTGTAATTTTTGTTCTATCTCTTTAAAGAATGTCATTGGAATTTTTAAGGGGATTGCATTGAATCTGTAGATTGCTTTTGGTAGGATGGCCATTTTGATGATGTTAATTCTTCCCATTCATGAGCAAGGAATGTCTTTCCATTTCCTTGTGTCTTCTTCTATCTCTTTTAGTAGCATTTTAAAGTTTTCTTTGTATAGTTCTTTTACATGTTTTGTTAGGTTTATTCCCAGGTATTTAATTGTTTTTGGTGTGATGGTAAATGGGATGACTTTTTTAATTTCTTCTTCTTCTGCTTGGCTTTTTGCATATAGGAAGGCTACTGATTTCTGTGTGTTGATTTTGTAGCCGGCAACCTTACTGACCTGGTTAATTATTTCAAGAAGTTTTTCTGTGGATTTTTCGGGGTTCTATATATATAGAATCATATCATCCTCATATAATGATAGTTCAGTTCCTCTTTTCCTATCTGTATCCCTTTTGTATCTTTCTCTTGCCTTATTGCCCTCGCTAGGACTTCCAATACAATGTTAAAAAGTAATGGAGAGAGTGGGCATCCTTGCCTAGTTCCAGATCTCAGCTGGAATGATTTTAATTTTTCCCCATTTAAGATGTTGTTTGCTGTAGGTTTGTCATAGTGGCTTTTATTATGTTGAGGTAGGTTCCTTTGATCCCCAGTTTTTCAAGGGCTTTTATCATAAATGGGTGCTGGACTTTGTCAAATGCTTTCTCTGCATCAATTGCTATGATCATATGGTTTTTGTTTTTCTTCTTATTGATATGGTGGATTATGTTAATTGATTTCCGGATGTTGAACCATCCTTGTGCCCCTGGGATAAATCCCACTTGGTCATGGTGAATAATGCTTTATATGCATCGTTGGATTCAATTTGCTAGTATTTTGCTTAAAATTTTTGCATCTGTGTTCATTAGGGAAATTGGTCTATAGCTTTCTTTCTTGGTGCTGTCCTTGTTTGGTTTTGGTATGAGTGTGATGTTTGCTTCGTAGAATGTGTTTGGGAGCTTCCCTTCTTTCTCAATTTTTTGGAAAAGTTTTAATAGTATAGGTGCTATTTCCTCTCTGAATGTCATGTAGAATTCATTTGTAAAACCATCTGGTCCTGGGCTCTTGTTTTTAGGGAGAGTTTTTACGACTGCTTCAATTTCACTACTTGTGATCGGATTATTTAGACTCTCTATTTCTTGTTTGTTCAATTTTGTGTAGTTGTATATTTCCAAGAATCTGTCCATCTCATCCAGGTTGTTGTATTTGTTTCTATGTAGATGTTCATAGTAGTCTCTGATTATCCTTTGATTTCTTTTGTTTCTGTGGTGATTTCTCCTTTTTCGTTTGTGATTCTATTTATTTGGGTCTTTTCTCTTCTTTGTGAGCTTTGCGAGGGGCTTGTCAATTTTATTTATTTCTTCAAAGAACCAGCTCTTAGTTTTGTTGATCTTCTGGATAGTCTTTATGTTCTCTATGTTCTCTCTTCTTTTATTTTTATTATTTCTTGTTTTCTTCTGGGCTTTGGCTTTTCTTGTTGTTCTTTTTCTAATTTTTCGAGTTGGGATATGAGGTTTTTTCCTTTGGATATTTTCTTGGTTTTTGATATGGGCCTGTATTGCTATGAACCTTCCTCTTAGATATCCTTTTTCTGAGTCCCAGACATTTTGGAATGTTGTGTCTTCTTTGTCATTCACTTTGAAGTAGCTTTTAATTTCTTCTTTAATTTCTTCCATTACCCATTAGTATATTGTTCAGTCTCCATGTGTTGGATATTCTTCTTGCTTTCTCTTCATTGTTAATTTTTAGTTTAGTGCTTTTATGATAAGAGAAAAAAGTTGGTACAATTTTGATCTTTGTGTATTTGTTCAGGTTTTCCCTGTGTCATAATATGTAGTCAATTTTAGAGAAGGATCCATGTGCATTTGAAAAGAAGGTGTATTCCCTTTTTTGGGGGTGCAGTGTCCTGTAGATATCTATTAGGTCCATTTGGTCTAGGTCTTCCTTTAAAGCTTTTGTGTCCTTGTTTAGCTTTTGTTTTACTGATCTGTCTTTTGGTGAGAGTGGAGTGTTAAATTCTCCTACAACATATGTGTTTTCATCAATATTTGTTTTCAGTTCTGCTAGTAGCTGTCTTATGAATCTTGGTGCTCCCTCATTTGGTGAATATATGTTGATAATTGTTAATTCTTTTTGGTGAGTTGAACCATGTACCATTAGGTAGTGTCTGTCTTTATCCTTTGTGACTTTTTTTATTCTGAAATCTGCTTTATCTGCTTTAAGAATGGCTACCCCTGCCTTTTTCTTGGGACCGTTTGTTTGTAGAATTGTTTTCCATCCTTTCACTTTCAGTATATGCTTATCTTTAGGGATTAGATGTGTTTCCTGGAGACAGAAGAATGTTGGGTTCTCTCTTTTGATCCAGTCTGCAACTCTGTGTCTTTTGATTGATGAGTTTAGACCATTGACATTTAGGGTGACTATTGATGTGTGGGGTTCTAGTATTGGTTTTCTAGAGGTCATTTTGAGGTTCTGCTTTGGTTTTCTTTTATGTATATTCTATTTATTCGTCTGAGAGTTTTGGTCCTAGCTCTTCTTCCAATATTTCTTGGAGTGGGGGTTTGGTGTTAGCAAATTTTTGGAGACTTTGTTTGTCTGAGAAGGTTCTAATTTTTCCTTCATACAGGAAGGACAGGTTTGCAGGGTAGCGTATTCTTGGCTGGCACTTTTTGTCTTGGAGTTTTTTGAATATGAGGCTCCATTCTCTTCTTGTTTGGAGTGTCTCTTCAGAGAAATCTGGGGTCAGTCTAATGGGTTTTCCTTTGTAGGTTTTCTGTTTCCTCTCTCTAGTCATCCTCATTATTTTTTCTTTATCTTTTATTCTTGGGAATTTTACAATTATGTGTCTTGCTGTGGTTTTTCTTTCATTGAAGTAGTTTGGTGTTCTTTTTGCTTCCTGTATGTCTATTTTCATTTCATTCTTCAAGTTTGGGAAATTCTCTTCTATTATTGCTTTAAAAAGGCTATCATTTGCTATGTCTTTCTCTTCTCCTTCTGGTATTCCGATTACACTTATATTTCCTTTCTTTAAAGTATCTGATAGATCTCTGATTTTTTCCACTATCTTCTTATTTTGTTTATCACTCTCTTTTTCTCTCTTAGTTCTCTCTACTTCTGTGTCCTCCACTGTGCTTATTCGTTCTTCAATTTCTTCTAGTCTGCTTTCATGGCTTTTCCCAATATTTTTGATGTCTTCTATTGCTCCTCCTATATGCTGCATCTCCTTCATTTTCTTATTTAGGATTTCAATCTCGTTCTTCTGTTCACCAATGATGATGTTCATTTTGCTAAGTTCCTTTTTATATTTTTCTACCTCTCCTCTTAGCTCATTTATTGTTTTTGTTATTATGTGTCTAAATTCTTTTTCTGACATAAAGGGCATTTCTTTGATTTCATCTATGTTGGTTTCTAGAGTCTGTTTGTCCTTTGGAGATGGATTATGTCCCTTTGGGCTCATTTGAATATTTATATTTTTCTTCTTTCCTGTGTTTTCTTGTCGGGTTTGCTCCACATATTTTGCAACAACTGCTCGAGTATTGGTTGACATGTTGAAGAATATTAGTCTGTAGTGATTTCTGCCTTTTGTGCTGGGATGTGTTTCTTGCTTCTTTTGGCTGTTTTGTGGTTTTGATTCCTTCTCTTTGTTTCTGGGCTATGTGTTCTGTCCTTTACTTTTGTCCCCTCTATCTAGTATTGTAATTCTTGTTGGGATTTCTATCTGCGCCGGCGCCCCCAGAAGTCTCACCTACAGGCAAAGTTTCCTTCAGTAGCCCTGCTGATTGTGGGAGGTGCTAGCAGGCCCTCTGGCTCGTACCTGGGAACTCTCCACCCCCACCCTGGGGGGAGCCCGGAGTAGGGTCTTCCACACGCACAATATGGGAAGGGTTGGTCGGGTGCCTGGGAGAGCCCCAGAAGTCTCACCTACAGCCAAAGTTTCCTTCTGTACCCACTATACTTCTGAGCTAAACAGTTCTATCAGTTATTATCTGTGTCAATTTTATATCCTTCAGAGGCCAGAACAATTAGACATAAAGGGAAAGATATGCAAACATACAACATATAGACATAAAAAAACATTACTTTTCATTTAATCCATATGGAATATCTTCTGCAAATGAAGTATTTATTTTCTGAAACATAGGGATTTTTCCTTGTTTCCATGCAAAATCAAACTCTTAACTATGGAGAGAAGGTCAGTTCTACTCACATTGAAGTGGCCAGGTTCGTTATTCAACCTAACCACATGTATATCTGGAAAAAAACAACCTACAAAGAGGAAAAAGGGGGAAATGTATATATTATATATACATAAATATATATATATATAGTATATATATAGAAGTATATTATATATAAATATATATATATATATATATATATTTAAGCATATCATATATATCTTTAAAAGTCAAAATCAAAACCAAATTATTTTTGTGGAGTCAGTCAAGTCCCCAAAGCTGGGGAGCATTGACATCAGAGGTCATGTCCTTAGACGGTGGAAGAAGAAAAAAGTTTTTAGTTAGACAATTACCAAAGAAATCCAAGGGATTATTTATTATCTAGGGTTTCCAGAATTTTTTAGTTCATTCGGAAGTCAGTCCTGAAGCATCCTGCAATATAAGCTGAAAAAAGGAAAAGAAACTGATAGGGTGTGCTATCCCCCCCCCCCCAATTGTCTCCTGTTTAAGATTGCAGATTTCAAGGACATGTATGCTAAAATGTAAGAATGACCTTAGTTGGAATTTCCCTTCAGGGAGATGCAGGAGGGAGAAAGGTGACACAGGTTTCCTGGAAGGTGGGAAATCAGGATATCAGGATGTGAAAACAAAGAGAAGGGATCTGAGGCCAATATGGAGATCGAATAGAGAGAGAGGTTCAATGGAGGAGAGATGGTAATTGACCATCTAGTAAAGATATGAGCCATGTGGACTTGGCCAGGGCCTGGGGGCCTGCAGTCTTTTGTCTGGCCCAGGCTGGAAGCATGTGTGCTAAATGCAGTTAAGAAGTTTGCAGATTTGAACTCCGTGTTGGAGTTTGTTTTGCTGAGTTTGACTTGTGTCTGAAAGAGGCCATGCAAAAGTTAGGCCTGAAAAGAAACTGAACTTTGCTGGTCCGGCACCATGGAGTTCCTGCTACCTGGAAGACAAGGAGAACACAGCGTGGAAGACAAGGAGGAGCAAGCCAAAGGACTGCGCCAAAGAAAAATGTCTTCAAGCGTCTGGAGATGAACTC
The DNA here is from genome assembly GCA_004024945.1 of Uropsilus gracilis. Lineage (NCBI taxonomy): Eukaryota > Metazoa > Chordata > Mammalia > Eulipotyphla > Talpidae > Uropsilus > Uropsilus gracilis. The sequence continues at coordinate 21,439 of PVHY01019743.1, read as the reverse complement.
TGACTGGACATTGCTGAGATGATCAGGACTGAGAGACTGAGGATTTTGGGGCAATCTGGGGAAAGTACTTTGGACAATGCTGAGAAAGGTTTTGTACAATGTTAACGTAATTGGAGTTTTCCTTACATGTTTCTTGTGTAGTTTTTAGGATAATTAGAAAATCACTTTGTTAGAAATAAATTAGTCTGCACTGATAGTCTTGCATTGGTTTGGTATTTTGGTTGAGAAGTCTGGGGATGGCAGAAAGAACCCACAAGAGTTTAAACTGAGTTTCTAAGTTTTTCTTTTTAGGTCTGAAAGAGGGAAAGAAAGCAGAGAGAAGCTGGTAGCTGATGTTTGCATATCAATAGTGGGCAGGTACAGTGAAAATACTAATGAAGTTTGCAGCCTGCTTTGTAGAGAGAAGCAGGCAGAGGTGCTCAAGGTTAAGGTAAGGGTTAAAGGTAAATAAACTGTAGCCTGCTTCCTAGAGAGAGAAGCAGGCCTAGGTGTGTCTACTAAAGTTAAAGGTAAATTGCTATTGGACTGCTTGGAGCCTGCTTCAGAGAGGGAAGCAGGCCTGTATGTGTTCAGTTAAAGTTAAAGTCAGAAAGTCTTCTTTATCACACTTTCAAAACTTTATAAAGTTTTGTCTTTCTGTTAAATAAATATATGAAGACTTTGAATGGTCCTCAAGATAAATGGGTTGGGGTTCTCTTAGGGCTTTCTTCATTCTGGAGTGATGTACTCAGGTTTTTATGCTTGCAACTTTCAAAGAACAATGAACACTTAGCAAAATACCATAATGACCAGACCACTTCTCTAACAGTTAAGTTTGGGAATCTCTACCCTGGCAAGTCTTGAATAAGACCTGATTACCAGTTCTGAAATGATGCAGTGATTCATCTAGAGGTGTCAAAATCATGGAAAGAACAAAATTATGTTCAAAAATATCCTGATATTTGTCTGTTTTATTTTATGTCTAGTGCAGTTTTCAAAATTGAAGCTTAGAACTGTCTTCCAAATACAGTATCAGAGTGGCTTAAACATAACCCACTTCTAGGATCCACTCTTATCTGAAGGAGGGCTGCGGACATTACTTCCTGTCAATGCAGATGGGTTCTTGGCATAGTTTCACCAAGATCTTCTTTGAAGTGTAATTCCTTTTTTCAGTGTGCCTGTATATTGAGGTCTCTGGGCATTATGTGTTTTCAAGTACTTTAGAAGACATTTTTATGAGTGATTCCATAAACAAATGCAAACCCATTGTTACTTTGAATGGAGTTGGGCAAGGGAAAGCAAGGGATTATTTCCATTAGCAATTGTTTGACAACCTTTCAAGTTTTTTCCTTTCAATAGAGAATGCTTCAACCCATCCTGAGAAGGCATTCACCAAGAGCAAAAGAAAGTAATAATTGCCAGTTATCCTCCTAGGCATTGAGGGTAAATTCACTTGCCAGTTTTCAAAAGGTCACTTGCCTTGATATTGGCTTTAGGGTATGAGTCAGTCTTGGGGTTATTAGTGTATAAGTGAAAAATTGGGGTGATATATGGAGAAACTGCAAATAGGGGCTCTTTAGATATAGGTGCACAGGGTGAATCAAGGTGTTGAACTGTAGACAAATACTTTGAGTAGATGCATGTTCCCCTTTTTCCTTTTGAGACTTCCAGAGTCAGGACTGTAAATTTGGCTGTCTGCACTGACATTCATGATGTGAGGGTCTTGGCATCTGTGATGTTCTTAAGTGTCACCACTGTATATCCTGCATATCAACAACCTTGTGTCATAAAAATGCTCTCATCTGTAAAGAGTGTCCACCCTGGATCGGGTGGGAGCTGGTCAGACAAATCTCATCAACTGGCATACACTGTTTCAGTGGTTTCTGGACTGTTGTGGCTTAAGATTCCATTCTTAAGTCTTTCTGCATTGTTTGAAAACATGGTAGTTGGATTTATATAGATAGTGACTCATAGTGAAAGTGAATATAAAGAAGACTTTTTACCTTGACTTTTAACACATATCTGCCTGCTTTTCTCTACTAAGCAGGCTACACACTGTTCATTAGCATTTTTACTGATCACCTTTACCATTGATAACCAAAAGCCAGCCAGCTGCTCTCTGCTTTCAGCTCTAAAAACTGCAGAAGAAAAAAAAACACATATCTGCCTGCTTCTCTCTACTAAGCAGACTACACACAGTTCATTAGCATTTTTATTAATCACCTTTACCATTGATAACCAAAAGCCAGCCAGCTGCTCTCTGCTTTCAGCTCTAAAAACTGCAAAAAAAAAAAATGTAAAAAAAACACAGTTTAAACACTTGTGGGTTCTTTTTACCATCCCCAGCCTTCTTAACCAAAATATCAAACCAATGCATAACTATCAGTGCAAACTAATTTATTTTTAACAAAGTAATTTTTTAATTATCCTAATAACTACACAAAAAAACATGTAGGAAAAACTCTGATTACTTTAACATTGTCCAAAACCTTTCTCAGCATTGTCCAAAGTCCTTGCCCTGATTACCCCAAAATCCTCAGTCTCTCAGTCCTGATCATCTCACCAATGTCAGCCAGTCAAAGTTTCTCTTCAAGTGTTTAAAGACACCTTTCTTTGGGGTGCTCCTTTGGTGTGCTCCTCCTGATAGGGTGTGCTAACCCCCCCCATTGTCTCCTGTTTAAGATTGCATATTTCAAGGACAGATGCTAAAATGTGAGAATGACCTTAGTTGGAATTTCCTTACAGGGATATGCAGGGGGAGAAAGAAGTGAAATGGTCAAGTGACACAGGTTACCTGGAAGGTGGGAAATCAGGGTATATAAAGAGTGTGAAAACAAAGAGAGGGAGGTGGATGCAATATGGAGATCAGATAGAGAGAGAGATTTAAAGGAGGAGAGATGGGAATCGGGCCATCTTGTAAAGATGTGAGCCATGTGAACTTGGCAAAGGCCTGGGCCCTGTAGCCTATGGGTGGCCCAGGCTGGCAACGTGTGCTAACGACAGTTACGAAGTTTGCAGATTTGAACTTCGTGTTGGAGTTTGTTTTGCTGAGTTTGACTTGTGTCTGCGAGAGGCCGTGCAAAAGAGAGGCCTGAAAAGAAAATGAACTTTGCTGGGTCCGGTACCATGAAGTTTCTACCTGGATGACAAGAAGAGGATGGCATGGAGGAGCAGGAGCACACCAAAGGAGTGTGCCTAAAGAAAGAGGTCTTCAAACATGCGGATTGAACTCTGACTGGCTGATTTTGGTGAGATAATCAGGACTGAGAGACTGAGGATTTCTGGGCAATCTGGGAAAGTACTTTGGACAATGCTGAGAAAGGTTTTGTACAATGTTAACGTAATTGGAGTTTTCCTTACGTGTTTCTTGTGTAGTTATTAGGATAATTAGATAATCACTTTGTTAAAAATAAATTAGTCTGCACTGATAGTCTTGCATTGATTTGGTATTTTGGTTGAGAAGGTTGGGGATGATGGAAAGAACCCACAAGAGTTTTAAACTGTGTTTTTAAGTTTTTCTTTTTTGGTCTGAAAGAGGGAAAGAAAGCAGAGAGAAACTGGTAGCTGATGTTTGCATATCAGTACTAGGCAGGTACAGTGAAAATGCTAATGGGCTGCTTGTATCCTGCTTCCTAGAGAGAAGCAGGCAGAGATGTTCAAGGTTAAGGTAAAGGTTAAAGGTAAATAGCCTACTTGTAGCCTGCTTCCTAAGGAGAGCAGCAGGCATAGGTGTATCCACTTAAAGTTAAAGGTAATTGCAAAGGAACTGCTAGTAGCCTGCTCTAGAGAGAGAAGCAGGCCAGTATGTGTTTAAAGTCAAGGTAAATAGTCCTTCCATGTATACCCTCTTTCACTCCTTGTCTTCCACAATACCTTCCCCTTGTCGTCTTCAGGTAGCAAAAACTTTATGGTACCGGACCCAGCCATGTTCACTTTCTTTTCGGCCTAACTTTTGCATGGCCTCTTTTAAACACAAGTCAAACTTAGCAAAACAAACTTTAGCACGGAGTTTAAATCTGCAAACTCCTTAACTGCCTTTAGCACACATGCGGCTAGCCCAGGCCCGCCAAGGACTGCAGGTCCCCAGTGGCCTTTGGCTAAGTCCACATGGCTCACATCTTTACTCTACAAAATGGCCAATTCCCATCTCTCCTCCATTAAATCTCTCTCTCTATCTGATCTCCATATTGGCCTCCAATCCCATGTTCAAATCCTTCTCTTTGTTTGCACACCCTTTATATATCCTAATTTCCTGCCTTCCAAAAAACCTGTTTCACCTTAACCATTTCACTTCTTTCTCCCCCTGTGTTTCCCTAAAAAAAAAAATTCCAACTAAGGTCATTCTCACATTTTAACATACCTGTCCTTAAAATCTGCAATCTTAAACAAGAGACAATGGGGGGGGGGCGTGGAGCACACCCTATCAATAGCTGTACATTGGGATTATCTATTAGAGCTACTTGATAAATTTCCAGTCATCTCCAAATAGCCCATATATTTGCCTTCAATTGCTGAGGATTGAGAACTGAAATCACATGCTTTCTCTTGGTCATGAGGCTTCACTTGCCCTTTTGAATCACAAATCCCATGTATGTTATCTATTTGTATATCAGAACCTTTTGAACTAACCCCTTATGACCACATTCTGCTAATTCAAGATCAATATGATATTCTTCAAATTAGGTTCATAGACAGGCCTAGCAATTAGTAAATTGTCCACAGAGAATGCCCTGTTTATGTTGGGCCATTCTGAGATACCTGGTCAGTATTTTGCCAAATATACTGGGGAATTTTTAAACCCTTATGTAAGTAAAGTCCAACAATATTGAAGAGTGCTTTTGTTCTCAGTGTTCTGCCATTCGAAAACAGAGCAGCTAATTCTGGGCATGTGTTAAGATGTAGAAAAAGATATCCTTCAAGGTCAGTAACTGAGAACTAACCCAAATTCCCAGGTATGGCAGTTAACAGTTTGTAAATACTTGGCACATTTCCATGTATACCTGTCCGTGTTGAACTGTCCTGCTGTCTGTGCCACCTGGCATATCTTTGTCTGCATTGAACCATCCCATCTTCATCACCAATTGTTCTGTAATCAGCCTGTTGGTGACACCAATTGTAGTGCGAATATCAGGCTTTGGTTCTTTATTGGTTCTAGCAGTTACAAAGGCACACAAGGTAAAACAAGGGCAGGGTGCAGGGGCTGGGGGTGGAGATGGCATGCAAGATCCCTAGCCTCCCAGGAAATCTTCACACTCTTTCTCTGGCCTCCTTCTATGTCTGGTGTTTTCTATTCTCTTCTCTCTCCTTGCATTCTCTCTCACCTCATGCTCTCTCTGCTACCAGGGTGATGCTACCCTTTCACTACCTCTCTTCTAGGCCCAGGTGTGCACACCTAACATTCACACACCTACTGGGCCACACAGTCATGAGAGCACAATACTATGCATGCTGGTCATAGAAGCTAAGGGTGAAGAAATTCTGACCAACTCATTTACCCTACAATGCCCTAGACAGTTTCATTAATGACCCTCAAATCCTGAACAAAGTGATACTCATTTTTGTGGGGTTTCTTTATCAGCAATGTTGGAGTGTTGAGGAGAGGGGTGGCAAAATAGGTCAAAATAGGCCAGATTGAAAAGACTTTTATAATACTGAATGAATTTCCCTCAAGTCCTCCCTGTCAAGGAATTTTTCCTTCTCTTTTGGGGCTTTGTTCCTTCATATCACTTCTATTCTTATAGTATCTGGACTTTTGGCTGAAACCACATCACTTACCCTTTCATAGATTTCTGGGGGAAATACTTTATCTTTTGGCAGAGCATCCTGTGAGTATCATATAGGTGAGTACCATCTGGAATTGTAAGGCATATTATGGGTATGCTCTTACATGCAGCCTCTGATCTTAGAGTGATAAAATAGCCTGTGCATTAAGTTTATTTAAGATATAACAGCTAGAGAGGGTAATTGAACACTCTCCCATGTACATAAAACTATGTTGGAGGTTTGTATCACTGAATTAGCATTTTAGAGGTTGTAAGAACCTCTGTTGCAGCCTTCACATTATCTCAATGACTGGTACAGTCTTCTTGTTCATCTGAACTAATTTATAATTCAAAGTGAATTGGTTGGGTTATACAGACAAGACCAGGCTTTTTACTAAAAATCATTTTCCCCCAGCTTTCCTAAACAAGAGAAAAATGTTACCTTTTATTCTTATGCCCAAAACAAACAAACTAGCAAATCCTTATGCTTCCATGCACAAGTTACCTTTGTCATTTAGATACCCACTGTTTGCCTGAGGGCCCTTTCCATCCCAAACTAAAGAAATTTTTTTCCTAGACCTATCTCCTGCCTGCCCTTTTTCAAGGTTCTTTCTCTGTTTGCAACCTTGCTATGTAATTCCAAAGCCAGATCGAACTCTTAAAGTAATTAGACTATTTATTACTAAGCAAACAAGTAAAAAGTGACTATTTAAATATGTACTACAAAATAAGTATGTAAAAACCTCTGTTATATATGCTACAAAAAACCCCATTACATATGCTACAAAATAAACATGAAAAACCCAATTACCCCACCACATGTCCAAAACTGTCCTTTTGTCCCTGATCACCTCACCACATGTCCAATTAGAGAAGCACATTTTCCAAAGACAGGACATTTCTCTTTCCTCCTTTGGCATATGTTTTGGCTTCCTCCAAACACGTGGTGTTCTTCTCTTTCAGCTCCCATATCAACTTTAGGCAGTTGAAAAGCTCACACATACAGGAACCAACATCAGGCTCATTTTCTCAAACCTCGCTCATGACCTCTTCAAAGATGTGTAAATCAAACTAAATAAAAGAAGCTTTAGCACAAAGTTCAAATCTCAAAGTTCTTTAGACTCCTTTAGCACACACCTGCAGCCTAGTGCTGCTTCACCAAGACCAGCTGCATGGCCACCTTTCTGAAATCACTAGTCTCTCTCCAACCTGGGCCAAAGTATGACTCTTTCTGCCTCAGCTGTTGCCCCAAAGTCAGGCCTCCATTTCCCAAAGTGGCTTAATCTCCTGCCTTTCTTCACACAGGTATATTGAGCCCTTCTCCTTGTTCCTCCTTCCATTTTTGTAGCGAGTCCTTGTCAGTTACCTCACACCACAAAAGCTTTGTTTTTCTTTTCCCCTCCCCTTCTCTCCTTTTGAGAAAAAAAAAAACAAAACAAAACTATGAGTTCTAATAAAGGACCAACACCACACTTTGACATAGTCAACCTAAGCTTTGTTTACCTGGGCCCTGAAATAATCAAGTGAGAAAATAAAATCTCCATAATATTGCCAAGTCCTTCTTAAAATTTACATTCTGAAGCAAAAGTGAAGTTACTTCGAGCTGCATTTTCTTTCTAATGTTACACATAACAGATCAAATACCTTAACGGTGTTAATGGCAGATGCCACTCCATAGTTGCTCTAGTGTCTACCGAAAAGTCAAACTGTACTCCATGGTAAGAGATACCCATGACTCCATGGGGGTATCATAAAACATTTTCAGATTAAGTAGAGTCCCTGAATCCCCATATTCTTCATCTGACCCTCCCAGCCTGGACTATCATTTGTCTCCTTTCCTCCCACTTTACTACTTCATTGCTTTTACTTTGCCTGTATTCTCAAATAGCTCTCTGAATCTTCATTCTGTGCTGCCATCAGCTACCTTTCCTTTTCACCCTCTCATTCCTTCTCCCCTTTCTTTCAACCTGGGATTCTTGTCCTTTCATCATCCCTGTTCCATGCAATGAACATGCTAATTTTCCTTAAAGATTCCCTTCTATTTTCCCTCCATGTCTTTACTGCGAGTAATGTTAGACAGGCAGGCAAGGTAGATCAGGGATGTGGGATCTTGAGGCAGGCAGGCAACTGACCCTTCCAATCCCCCATGAATCTTTACACTCTTTCTCTGGACTCTGTCTGGTATGCACTCTTTCACATGATTTCTCTCCTCTTCTGTAGTGGCACCAAGCTTGTAATAATGTTAGGGTGTGCTACCCATCCACCCCCGGGTGTCATTGTCTCCTGTTTAAGATTACAGATTTCAAGGAAGGTATGCTAAAATATGAGAATGGCCTTATTTGGAATTTCCTTTCAGAAAGATGCAAGGGGGAGGAAGAAGTGAAATGGTCAAGGTGTGGTTCCTGGAAGGCAGGAAATCAGGGTATATAAAGGGTGTGGAAACAAAGAGAGGAATTCCAATATGGAGATCCAATAGAGAGAGATTCAATGGAGGAGAGATGGGAATCGGCCATTTTGTAGGGTAAAGATGTGAGCCATGTGGCCAAGACCTGCTTCCTGCAGCCTTTGGCTGGCCTAGGCTGTCAGCATGTGTGCTAAATGCAGTTAAGGAGTTTGCAGATTTGAACTCCATGTTGGAGTTTGTTTTGCTGAGTTTGACTTATGTCTGGAAGAGGCTGTGCAAAAGTTATGAAACAGGGCGACCACAAAGGGACTTTTTGACTTTGACTTTTACACATACAGGCCTGCTTCTCTCTAAGAAGCAGGCTACCAGCAGGCCATTAGCATTTACCTTTAACTGAAACTGGACACACCTATGCCTGCTTCTGTCTCTCTGAAGCAGGCTCAATACTGTTTACATTAATAATTGCCTTTAACTTAAGTAGATACACCTATCTGCCTGCTTCACTCTACAAGCAGGCTACACACTGTTCATTAACATTTTCACTGATTACCTTTACCATTGATATGCAAAAGACAGCCAACTGCTCTCTGCTTTCAGCTCCAAAAACTTCAGAAGAAAAAAAACTTAAAAACACAGTTCAAACTCTTGTGGGTTCTTAGCTGGGCATGGTGGCTCATGCCTGTAAGCTTCAGCCTATGAAGTGGCCAGGGCTAGGGATCGCAGTTCAAGTCCTGCCTGGGGCCAGTAGCGAGACCTAGTTCCAAAAAAATAGCTGGGCGTGGTGGTGTGCACCTGTAATCCCAGCTACCTGGGAAGCTGAGGCTGGGGATTGCTTGAGTTTGTGGTACCCTGGGCAACGAGAGCCTGCGGTTCCATGGGCAAAAATAGCAAGACCTAGTCTCAAAAAAAAGGTAAATAAATAAATAAATAAACTCTTGTGGGTTCTTTCCACCATCCCCAGCCTTCTCAGCCAAAATACCAAGTCAAAGCAAGACTATCAGTGCTGACTAATTTATTTCTAACAAAGTGATTTCCTAATTAATACAAAAGAAACATGTAAGTAAGACTCGGTTTACTTTAACATTGTCCAAAATCTTTCTCAGCATTGTCCAAAGTCCTTTCCCCAGATTGCCTAAAAATCATCAGTCTCTCAGTCCCGATCATCTCACCAAAATCAGCAAGTCAGAGTTCATCTCCAGACACTTGAAGACATGTTACTTTGGCTGCTCTCTTGGCATGCTCATCTTCCACGCTGTCTTCTCCTTGTCCTCTTTAGGTAGCAGGAACTTCATGGTACTGGACCCAGCCAAGTTCACTTTCTTTTCAGGCCTAACTTTTGCATGGCCTCCTTCAGACACAGGTCAAGCTCAGCAAAACAAACTCCAACACGGAGTTCAAATCTGCAAACTTCTTAGCTGCATTTAGCACACATGCAGCCAGCCTGGGCCAGCCAAAGGTTGCAGGCCCCCAGACCTTTGGTCAGGTCCACATGACTCACAACTTTACTCTACAAGATGGCCAATTCCCAACTCTCCTCCATTGAATCTCTCTCTCTATATCTGATCTCCATATTGGAATTGATCCTTCTCTTTGTTTTCACATCGTTTATATATTCTGATTTCCCGCCTTCCAGGAACCACACCTGGACCATTTCACTTCTTCCTCCCTCCTGCATCTCACTGAAGGGAAATTCCAACTAAGGTCATTCTCACATTTTAGCATTCCTGTCCTTGAACTGTGCAATCTTAAACAGGAGACAATGGGGGGGAGTAGCACACCCTATCAGGCCTGAAAAGAAAGTGAACTTGGCTGGGTCCGGTACCATGAAGTTCCTTCAATGATCTGGAGAACAAGGAGAAGACAGCATGGAGGAGCTGAAGCATGCCAAAGGAGTGCACCAAAGAAAGATGTCTTCAAACATGTGGAGAAGAACTCTGACTAGCTGACATTGCTGAGATGATCAGGACTGAGAGGCTGAGGATTTTTGGGCAATCTGGGGAAAGGACTTTGGACAATGTTGAGAAATGTTTTGGACAATGTTAAAGTAATCCGAGTTTTACTTACATGTTTCTTTTGTAGTAATTAGGAAATCACTTTGTTAGAAATAAATTAGCCTTCACTGATAGTCTTGCTTTGACTTCAAATTTTGGTTGAGAAGGCTGGGGATGGTGGAAAGAACCCACAAGAGTTTAAACTGTGTTTCTAAGTTTTTCTTTTTAGGTCTGAAAGAGGGAAAGCAGAGAGAAGCTGGTAGCTGATATTTGCATAGCAATAGAAGGTTAACAGTGAAAATGCTAATGAACAATTTGTAGCCTGCTTCCTAGGGAGAGAAGCAGGCATAGGTGTGTCTACTTAAAGGTAAAAGCAATTGCTAATGTAACTGCTTGGAGCCTGCTTTGTAGAGAGAAGCAGGCCTGTATTTGTTTAAAGTCAAAGCAAAAAGTATTTTTCCTGTTGCCCTCTTTCAATAATAGTAGGTCTGCTGCTGCTTGGTGCCTATGTGTTTACAATTACACTTGCCCTGTGGCCACACTACCAGAAACCTGCATTAACATGACCAAGACTGCAGATGATAGCCACAGAGACTAAGTGGCATAAAAAGCCTGATTAACTCATTTACCTTAAATATCCCTTTTTTGTTCCTTCCAAATTCTGTCCTGTCTTCTCTGTCTATGAAAGTTAAAAACTCTAAAAGTTTTATCTGCCAATTGGGAAGGACTCATTTTTACAGCCTCTTCTAATTTGGTTAATTCCCTCCTTTTATCTGGAGTAACTTGCTCAATGACTATCATGTTAATCATTTGGGCATTTTCTGTAGCTTCTGAATTCAGTCCATGTAAGCACTATAAGTTTAGATAATCCTTTCAAGAAACTCAAATAACCTCATTGACATAACGGTGAATCTCATATCTTTTTTAAAATTAGTGATTTTATTGTCTTATATCATTGTTCATATTTGTATGGTAATTGGTTTCTCCCCTTAGGTGTTGTTCTCCCATCCCAACATCAACTGTGGGCCATCACCATGTTCCCTTGTGCTGTTCCTTCCCCTTTTCTGACCTCTCCTTGCTTTATGCCTCAGGTTATGCTAACCAAAATAAGCTAGCAGGAAAAAGATAACTATAAGATGGTTTTATTTATTTGTGTAGGATAGAGAGAAACCAAATTAAAAATCAAGCAAAAGACAAAATAAGTAAGCTGACCATAGATATGACGCTATGTTACCTTATCAAAACTCTATTGCTTAGGCATTCCCTTCCTTTATACTAGTAATAAGTACCTCTTTTAGTGTTCTAGCCTTTCTATCCCCACATAATTTGGTCCTGTTTAAGGGTCTAAAATTGGGACAGCCTTTTATAGTTTAGGGTTTCTGGATCTTCCTGGTGGAGATGATTAGCCTCTTCACTAACCTTTCCTGAAACAATTCTTTTCTCATACAACATTTATATTTTACAAACATCCCATTATTGATAGGTTTACCATTGCTTATAGCAACTAAAGAATTTTGGACCCCTTGTGTAGGGTGAGGTAGTCAGGCTTTTTCCTTCATTAGCATATATAACCAACACCTGGGGTACTGAGACTTCCCCCAAGTTTATGCAGTCCAGTGGGTATGTGCATGTGTAAGTGTACACACCTGTGTCTAGGAGAGAGGGGATAAAGAGACAAAGAGAGTACAAGCCAGAGAGAGCAACAACAAAATGCTAGAGAGTAAGAGGCCAGAGAAAGAATGTGAAGGTTCCTGGGGGGCTGGGAGGCCTCAGCTACTTCTCAGCCCCTGACCCCGATTCTGGCCCCAGTCCTGCCCTGCCTGGTATGTCTGTGTAACTGCTAAAACCACAAAAGAACCTATGCAGATTGGTGAGCTTGATGCTTGCATGACAGTGGCATCATGAACAGGCCGGTTGCCCCTACAATTGGCAATGAGGATGGAATGGTTACCTAGCACTTTGGATTTACCTTCATTTAATTTTCAATAATAAATAGGGAAAATGGGCAGCAAAGAAATAGCGACTTTTCTAAAGTGGCTCTCTAAAGTTAGAATTCTTCCTTATGTTTTCCTCCTCACCGCCCAGGGTAATGCACCCCTGTTAGTCCCTTCTCCTAAGCTCAGACATGCCTACCCACATATTCACAAACCCACTGTACCAGACATGTACAATCATGGGGAAAGCAAAATACCACAATTCCTGGTCATAGAGGGTAATGGCAGAAAAACAAAATCCCTGAAAATTCATTTACCCTAGAATCCAACCCCTCAGGGTTTTTTTTCCCTTTTTGCCACAAAATCTGCATAGTATTCTTCCACATTTCCCTTGGTGAATGTGGAACACCATAGCCATGACCAACAAAAGTAAATAGAATGCAACTAAATAAAGCAATACAACTACAGAACACAGAATACAATCCATTAAGATGCTGGTGCACACCAACATAAGGGCAAAAACAAAAACAAAAACAAAAAACACCTGGTTTTGGCACCAGGAATGCGAGAGCCTTCCCATCTTGCAGTAGTCCAGACAATATTTTTGTCAGAAGACAACACCATAGCTGGCAGTAGTGATCTCTCTGATCTGGAGTACCATATCCATTTTGAGAGCAATGAGGTATCAGAGGGTTCTACATATAGTAAGAGTGGTGAGCTCATAATAGACCACAAAGTCAACACAAGTGTTTCCTTTAGGATTGTCCTCTGACCTGCCATCTCAGCATATATAACATGCACCTGTGGGGGACACTGCCCAGTAATACAATGGTGTTACATGTAAATCAGCCTCTGAGCTGCATCCCCAAGGGGCTATCAGGGCCACCCAGACACATGTGAGCAGACTTCACTGTCCAAGACTACACCCAGTTAATAGTCTGTCCTGGGTCCAAACCCCATTGAGGCTGGCAATAAAATGTTAACTTGTCACCAAAACAGAATGTCTGAAGTCTCTATTTATAGCTGGTTAGGAGCAGCTGTGCCATGCAGTGACAAGTTCACCTGAGTCAGGTCAGTTTTCCTCCTCCACCCTGGAAAAGTCTAGCATTTCTAGAGTAGTGGGTTGGTTTCTCTGGACTTCACCCTCTAGACACTTCAAATGTTATCACAGTTCCCATACCTTGTCCTGTATCTTGTATAACCTGGATCCCTCCCTCAATATGGACTCTTGCAGAGCTATGAGAAGCATCTATCTCACAGTCCCTGCTGCCTCTTTGGCAGTATGTCCACCCAAGATCTCTATGTTGCACAGGGGCCTGTTCCAATTGCCATGGGGATCCATGTCCTATATATGGACATTAATGGGAATGTATTCACTGAGAAAGGATATTGGCCACTGAGTACAATTGGCCACCCTTTGATTCTCATTGCCTGGGGTTTGAAAAGATCCCATCTGTGTCTGTGGTCCCACAAATGCAGCAGCTACAGTACTAAATTTGCCTGTTTTTTGGTGAAACTGTTGAAGTCTATCAATTTTCTCTTTGTGTCGCCAGTGGGAAATCTCCAAATGATGGATGGGGGTCCTCTTTCTTCCCTGACAAGTCTGCTGCCTCAGGAGTAGTCAACTGGTCCTTGGGGCCTGTCTCCTCTTCCACACAAGGTCTTGTCCCATACCTCCTGGACCTGATCCATTTCTTGTACTCCTGCAATATCTTTAGAGGGCTCCTTACTCTTCTGCATCAAACTGCCCTGCCATGTACACAACTGGCATATCTTCACCTGCCTGCATTGACCCATCCTGTCTCTGATGCCAGTTGTAGTTTAAACAGGAAAATCCAGATAGGTTCATTGATACTAGCAGTTAAGCAAGAATATCAGAGCCATTGTTGGATTTCATAGACTTTAGCACTCTCTCAGGCATACCAGGTAGGGAGGCTGGGCAAATTGTATGGTAAATAGGCTAGGTTGGTCAGCTAAGCCAGGGAAGGTTAGGGGGGCCGAGATGCAAGTGAGCCCACGCACCCCAAGAATCTTCACCATCTTTCTCTGGACACTCTAGCATTCTCTTTTGTGTTTGCTCTGTGCTCTTTCTCTGTGTTCTCTCATCACCCTCTCCCAGGGTAATACTGCCCTTTTATTCTCTCCTCCTAGACTCAGGCGTGCCCACCCACATGTGCATATGTCCATTGGGCCAGGTGTATACAATCATGGAGAAAGTATAATATAACAGGTACTGGTCATAGAGGCTAATGGTGGAAGGGCAAAAATGCTGAAAACTCATTTACCCTACAGTTTATAGGACATTTAACATAGATTTTAAGTCCACCCTAGTATGCCAATGGGAGGCAGAAATATTTGCAATTTAGCCATCATTTGATGATCCTGTTTGTATTAAGTAATTGAATTTTTCCAATTCAGGGTATCCCAGTGGATAGAGGAATTTGTGTTCATTAGTACCTGTTAGGAGTCATGTGAGGAATGAAGAAGAAAATGAGATGGAAGAGATTGATAACAATCAGAGAGCAGTCAACTCACAGGGGACCACAGAGCATGATCTGAATTGGTCTGATTTAATGCAATTATGAACATCCTTATATAGCTTGACAAGGATATAATCACAACAATCTAGCAGGTAAGGTGAAGCTCGATTCTAAAGCATACGTCAAACAGCAGGAGTACAGATGATAACATAGGAATCTATCTTGGGGAGGAACACCATCATCTATTAGTCATGTCTCCTGAGACATTCAAAGAGGTTAGGAAACTGTCACAGGTGAGAGATGGACTATAGACCGACCACCCTCTAGTGTGCCAGAGGGGGTGAGACAAGATAAAAAGTGTTCTTATCTCTTGTCCCATTCCTACATCTCTCATATCCTCTCTTTTTACTTCTTAACAGAACCCAGGAGACCCTGGTAGATTGGCAAGAAATGCAAATAAATGGCAGCAAAAGAATAATAACTATTAAAATAGCAATAACTATCAATATTTTAGAAATTAAATGAGCCCCCCAATTCAAAGGATTAAACCATGATAAATCAAGTGGGTTTAAAGGTGGAACTGCATCAAAATGGCTTAAATGAGGTACAATTTCTTGCAACTATTTGGAAAACAAATCTCAGTTCTGCGTAAATGCAATGTGATATTGAGAGTAGTTACACTCACATCCCATAAGAGGGGTAACACAAATGTTTGTAAAATTGTAATGGCAACATAGAAACAGCAATTGTTTTAAAGAGGCAAGGTCCATATATATAGAGTCCAGTTTTCCCTGCAGTGCATCAACTTCATGCTGCAGGTCAGGTAGCGTTCTCCGTTGGCCAATTCTTGAATCATAGATGATACATTTTGTTGAATATTGTTGACATGCTCAGTCTCCTGGATTTCAGCATTATAAGAGACAGCTGCAATGGTGACTGTGGCCAGAGCAATGAACATTGATATCAGTGACACCAGGGCTATTGAAGAGTGCTCTCCGGCGGCGTTCCAGCCAGCAGGTCACAATATCCACAATTAGTCCTGGATCAACATCTGACTGTAGTTCATTGAAATGAACTTGAATTAAGGCTAATTCAGGAGGACAAAGCAGAAGAAAGTGAGAGTAGCTAATTATGGAAAAAATTTAAACATGAAGTGATAAAACCTATCCCATAAACAATGATCATACTAAAAGTAGCATTACAGAACCACCATACATACGGTGGCTGCACACAGGTTAATACTGGCACACTGCTATTAGCCCTCCATTGTACATGAAGGGTATAATTATCACCCTTGATTTTTGCCATAGCATTGTCATAAATTTTCAGTGGTCTCAAGCCTTGTACAGAGTATGTGAGGTACCAGTAAATATGATTTTAAAGTGTATGGCATAAGGGACCACTACTGGGTCCTCATTTAGACATATGCTATTATTTTTGCAATGATCTGAAGAGTCTAGGTTGCCAATGAGGCTGGATTTAGAATTTTGAGGAATTGGATATTCTGATCCTCCCAAAATGGTGAGGTTGTGAGTGGTGAGATAAAACCACCTAGGAATGCATTTCTGCCATGGTCATGGCTGTCTCCCAGCCTTGCAGCTGGTGGGGGAGGGGGGAGCGACAGGTATCAGAGCCTGTCATCAGCTCTGAGCTGCTTGCAGGGCCTTCATTAACCACACCCTTTACTGAATTCCATCTCCTATTCCCAACCAGCTAGTTTCAACCAAAGGAATGCAGTCTTTGTTTTTATCTTTGAAGGACTTGTAAAAATCTGGGTAAAGGAGACATATGGATGAATTTTATTTTCTGAAATACTGAATCTTATATTTAGAGGTATGGTGCCTGCTGTATTCCAGTCCTAGGCAATGTTAGGTAACCCCAGAACTCAAGGATTTTTGGTGTAAGTTTGAGGATCTTTTGTTTCCCAGGTCCTAAACTGCAGGCCATCTGGGTTGGGCACAATAAATAGCCCAGTGGATGTCAGGGCCTCTTATAGGAGTTGCAGCAGCTGAATTAAAGGTGAATTCAGCTATCAGGCACAGCATCAGAATTTCTGGTTTTTGAATTTCCATACCCTGATTTCTTCCCATTTCTTAGGCTTGGTCAACAAACTCCTTTACCATTCCCCATGTGACTGGGGTCTGAGGCCAAAACATCCTTTTTCATTTCCATCCCCAGGTGATCATTAATCATCCCATTTTTTTTCTTGGATCTTTATAAGGTTTGATCCATTGGATGGGGAGCGATTGTTCTCCATCTTCTGTAACAGTACAAGCAGAATCTCTTTCCTGTCTTACGACCTGGACTGGTTCAGACCATAATTTGGTTAGGGGGTCTTTCCATATTACCATGGGGGCTGGTTTATCTTTTTGTTCTTTTTTTGTAAGAATCGTTAGAACAATGAACTTCCATAGGGGCTTGGCCTTGTGAACCTCTGAGAAAATGTTAATGGCCAACAATGTTTTTGCAAGGGTGACATGAGGATCTTCCTTAGAAGTTAGCCCACACCCTCTTTTTTGTTTGAACAACTGTCTCCTAAGGGTCTGATTAACTCACTCTACAATTGCTTGTCCTTGGGGATTGTAAGGGATGCCTGTGGCATGCTGAATATCCCACAGATGTAGGAATTGAGATACAGTAGAACTGGTATATGTTGGCCCATTGTCTGTCTTTATCTTTTGTGGAATTCCCATATAGGTGAAAGCTTTACATAAATGTTTAATGACATTGGAGGCTGTCTCATGTGTATGAGCCAAGGTGAAAATGACCCCAGAGAAAGTATCCATTGAGACATGTACAAATTTTAGTCATCCAAATTCTGGGATGTGACATCCCTCCGCCAAATCTCATTGGGGCTGAGCCCATGGAGATAGCCCCAGGTTGTGGCAGACCTGGTGATTGAACGACAAGGTGGGACAAGACCGAATAATATCCCGAGCCTGTGTTTGTGAAAGTGGTGGACAAGCATAACACAGGGCATCAGCAGGGATGTGTAGTAGTTGATGGAGTTTTTGTAGATCTATGGGGTAAACAGATTTAGTCAATTCATCTGCACAGGTGTTTCTCTAAGCTAATGACCTGGGAAGGCCTGGATGTGCCCATATATGTGTAATAAAAATGGGTGATTACATCTTCAAGTAATGTGGTGATGTACCTTTAACAGTAATAGTTTTTCCCTGGTACCAGTGGCTTTAATTCGGTCTATCTCAATTTCCCCAACTACCTGTATAGCATATTGGGAATCTGACCAAAAATTAAGAGGCATTGGAAGACAAAGGGCATGAATGATGGCTATTATCTCGACACTTAATAGGCTGAGATGAATGAGGAATAAAGGAGATAAATGCAGCCTTTCCAGTAGAGGAGCCATCAGTAAACACAATGGGGGCTTGGGGGAGTGGTTTGTGAGAGGTGGTCTTTGTTAAGACCCATGGTGTAGTATGTAAAAACTGAACTATTGGGGATTTTGGAGGACTCTGTAACTATCTGACCTGGATAATCAGCTAGGGCAAAAGCCCAGGAAACAAATCTTTGTAACAGTTCACATATATTTTCCTGAGGTATAGAGCATAGGATACAATCTGGTACTCATCCAGCTAACTGGATACAGCTGGTCTTGCCTTTGAGATTCTTTGCCACTTCTTCCACATACAAGGATATAGAATTTGAAGGCTGAATAGATAGATGGATATAGTGGAGGATAGAACAGGGCTCCTGGAATATGATGCCTGTAGGGGAATGATTGGTATTGGAGCAGAGTAACTTTAGGGCCAATTCTGGGTCATATCTGCCCATCCAGCTAACGTGTAGTAAGTTCTATACTTTATCTAAAGCTAACAAAGCCTGTTCATTGAGAATTCTTGGAGATGACATGCCAGGATTACCTGCTAGAATTTTAAAAAGAGGCTCAAGATCTTCAGTAGTGAGGTGTAATCTAGGACATACTCATTGGATGTCGCCCAATAGTTTGTGAAAGTCATTTAAAGTGCATAACTGCTGGGTGTTGATTTTAATCTTTTGTGAGATTACAATGTCCTTATCTATTAAATGTCCTAAATGCCTAATGTTTTGTTCTTGTTGTATTTTTTCTGGAACAATTTTTAAGTTAGTTGATTCTGCTAGGAGACTGTGATGAAATTGGGGGACTGTTGCCCCCAGTACTGGTAATGCTGCATTGGAAGAGCAGCTATTGTTCATTGGTAAGTGAAGACTTGGAGAAGGGAAGCCACACCTTCTCATGATGGGATTAATATTATGGGATTTAAGGAGGAGAGAGAATGTGGAGCAGAAGGAAGATATAGAGAGGAACAGAGAGGCTAGAAGACCTCAGAGCTGCCTTGGCCATATGCCATAGCAGGGTCCTTCCCTGGGCCCATGAGCCCAGGGAAGCATGTTTGAGAAACTTGTAACTTGTATAGGCTGACTTGGAAATTTAGTACTTGAAAACTTGGTTTAACTTTGAAACTGTGAAGCTTGGAAGTCTTCTGGAGAACAGAAGAGAATTTGCTGTGTTGCTGTTTTCAACATGAGACGTCTGGCATATTTTCTGTGTTGCTATATTGAGTAAGTTTTGCTAATGTCGGGCTACTTTGGACTTGAGGCTGAAAAAATGCCGGGAACTGTGCCTTTTGGGAAAAATTTTGATGATGCCATCCTGGTTTTAATCATTGGATTTGAATTTCCTGCTTTTGGAAAAGGATCGACTATACCATCTTGGCTTCTTCTGGCTTAGAGTGAGTGGAGCTGTTTCTTTGAAGAAGTGGTGGCACCATCTTAACTCCTTCATCTGGCTTAAGGTGGGGCAGCTGCCATTTTGTGAACACACATGGCTGCTGCAGTCATGTGCTCTTTGGAGTAAACACTGGACTCTGTGATAAGATTACCAAAGGGGTTCCCTTATACCCATCAGTGACTCTTGTCTAATTTGTCTTTTAATAAGTAAATTTGATTTTGCCTCCCTTTTAAAGTTTATGTGGTCTTACTACTGTATGCACTGGCTGGGAAGAACCTGGTGAGTGGCTGGTTTTAAAAAGATCAGCTGCTCCCCTTTGTAAGTTTGGTTAAATACCCCGCTTTGCTTGTTTTATCATCTGATATCAATTCTAAGAGCTGTTGCATTTGTAAAAATGCTTTTGTTAATTGGGCAGGGTCAGCATGTCCCAACAAAAAATTATCCATATAGTGGTATATAATAAGAGAAGGATTACTTTTAATTACAGGATAAATTGTTCTGAGAACAAATATTTGACAAATAGTACAACTATTTTTCATTCCTTGGGGAAGCACCTTCCATTGACATCATAATGCTGGGGTTTGATTATTTACTGAAGGTACCATAATGGCAAATTTTTATTTATCTGAGTTGCTTAAAGGGATTGAAAAAAAGGAATCTTGCAGGTCAAGGACCATAATATGAAAATGTTTAGATATAGTATTTGGAGAAGGAACTGCTTGTTGTAGGGGTCCCATTGATTTAATTACAGAATTTACTGCTCTTAGATCTTGGTGTAATCTCAATTTTGCTGATTTTTTTTGGATGGCAAAAATTGGAGTGTTTCATGTGCTAGTGCTAATTTCTGTGTGGCCTTGATTATGGGAGCCCATTTTAGAGATGAGAAACTTGTAATTTAAACTTTTTACAAGTTAAGCTTTTTGCCCCCCGCAGGAGGAATAAACTGGGAGCTGACCTGAAATTAGGGGACTCTAGGGGCATAGCTCCCCGAACCCCAGGTGTAGGAGTGCTAAAGTTATAAACTGCATCATTATTAAGGAAAATATGGGGGACTTGTTGTTAGATTTTTTATTTAAATTAGATTTTCTGTAAAAAATCATTAAGATACTAAAAAGAGCTCAAAGCAAAAAAAACTAAAAAAACTAGATAAGCTTTACAGCCAAAAAATAACCTTGGGTAACTTGTAACCAACTTAGTTATTCTAATTTCCTAAAAATAATTGCTTAAAAATGTTTAATATCTAATAATAATCTATTTTTTATTAAAATATTAATTTTTGTCTTTCATAATATTGCCCTCACGCGCTCAATAATATTGCCCTCACGCGCTCAATAATATTGCCCTCATGCGCTCAATAATATTGCCCTCACGCATTCAATAATAATTGCCCTCACGCGCTCATTCCTCTCTCACTAAAATAATGCACTCACATACTCGCAAGATGCCCCTCCCCATAAAATATTAAAGTAGCTCATTTAAACAATATAAAAAGCAGCCTAAAAACCTAAATAGATGCCCCTCCTCATAAAATATTAAAGTAGCTCATTTAAACAATATAAAAAGCAGCCTAAAAACCTAAATAAATCAACAGATCTCATTGCTCACTAAATTCGTGTCTGTAATCATCATTCACCTGCCTAAGTTTTTCCTATCTACCTAAAGCCTGCACTTAGCGGTCTTTCTTGCACTGTTCTTGGATTAAATGTGTATCTGTTCCAACCTTTGCTTGGTAAGGGGCCATTGATCCACCCAGACTGGCTGGTCAGTCATCCACTGTAGTGGAATGGGTCCAGGTGGGGGCAACTCAATGACCCCTATTAGGGGTGTTCACTGGTTAAGATGAAGTTGAGTTGGGTAAAAATGTCTCAACCCCATAAATATCTTTTTACACCTGGTGTGACATAAAACTGAGTGTGTAGAGTTTTGATGACTGCTTCAATTTCGCTGCTTGTGATTGATTTATTTAGGTTCTCTATATCTTCTTTGTTTAATTTTGGGGAGCTGTATCTTTCTAAGAATCTATCCATCTCATCCAAGTTGTTGTATTTATTTCCATATAGTTGTTCATAGTAATCTCTTATTATTTTTTGGATTTCTTTTGTGTCTGTTGTAATTTCTCCTCTTTCATTTGTGATTCTGTTTACTAGGATTTTCTCC
>PVHY01019742.1:0-26815 GCA_004024945.1 Uropsilus gracilis | reverse complement strand
CAGTGTCCACTTCATACCATTCAATGAGGGAGACCTAGCTTTGCCTATGCTAAATAATGTTCATCAGGTAAGAGCTAAGCATCTCCTGCATGCTAGGGCAAGTAGAATGTACCAGAAATGTTCCACTTTTGCCCCATCCACATAGGCCATCTAGAGAATCTGCCTTACCCTCAGCCCTTATAATAGGTAGGTAACTCTGAAGACATAATGACCCTCACACACTAGTGAGAGCTGATTAATGAGAGGTGAAAACACCCACTTCAATAGCAGTGGATATCTTGAGTAGCTGGGAGCCTCTTGCATGTGAGGAGTCAAAGAGAGACGCACCAGGTCAGTGAGAAATACATTTTTGGGATGAGCGATCCAGGCAGCGGAGGCTGCTGTATCAGTAGCTAGGGCTGGAGCTGGTGCCAAGTTAGCAGAGGGAACCAATCAACTTAGCCCTTAAGAGAAAAGCAGAGTGAATTCCTGTGACGCTTGACTCTTGGCCCAAGGAGTGCATGACATTCTCTAGGTCTTCTCCTCAAGCTAGTCTGAGCAGTATCTGTCCCTTGCCATGAAAATAGCCCTGACAAGTATATGGGATGGGTCTTAAGGCCAAAGATTGGAGTCTGTGTGGGAGAAGATAACCAAGTTGTATATAAACATATCTGAGAAAAATTAAGGTATTCCCTCTTTCGAAGAATGGGCAGAACGCTCCGCCAACCAGGGAAGAGCTAAGCCAAGTAGAAGCATGGAGACAGTCTGAGCTTCTAGTAAGAAAACCTGGTGATGGGAATCTGAGTGACTCAAAACTGCCCAAGTCAAAGAGGCATGTGTTCAGGATTCTGTCAAAGTCTTTCATTTAAACATTTGTATAACATTATATTACAGACATTAGTGACTAATTTGAGAATGGAAATTAGGACTGCTCTGTCTAGTAGTAACTACAAGTTCTAAGCTTCAGTTAAATGCCATGATAAGGCTTTTGGCAACACTTAATATGTGTTTTATTAATACCAATTTCTGTGCTACTGTCAATAGTAATAAATGGAGAGCTATGGCCTATTAGGCCCTTTGAGCTGTGACATAGCTTTGGAACATCTGAGTTCATCTCTGTGAAGACCACCTCCCTATCTAGCCTCTATTGTCATTTATATACCCAAGCCAGTCCAGGCGCAACTGCTGGTTACATGCCTGAAGATCTCTGAACAAGTCCACTTGTTCCCCCAGAATCGCCCCCACTCAGCAGTAGGGACAAGTTGGCCTCCAGGCTTTAGTCCAGTGATCACAGGCTCCAGGCCAATCCTCAACAGGGTCCCAGAGAGGAGCTGCTCGCCCAGCACTGGAAGACCTAATCATCTCAGTCTCCCCAAGCTCCCTCCTATCTCAGTGCCCAGAGAGCAGGTGCCAGAAGGACCATGGGCATGGATCTGAATTGACCCACCCCCATCACCAACACCCTGTGTGAACTTGGATGAGCTGTTTCACTACTCTGAGCCTAATTTCTAATCTGTGAAATAGGTGAGCTGTGCATTTTGCAGGACTGTTGTGAGAAATAGGATTCCTGTGTGACAAGCACATCAGCCTATGTGGTTTACAGTGAGGAACCGATGAATGTTCTAAAGTGAAGAGGGATAAGGGAAAGAAAAAGAAGAAGAAAAAAGGAGGGAACTTCAGCTGGAATAAGGAACCCGTCTAGGTGGCTGTTGAAAAGGTGAGAAGAAGCCCATTGCTACCCTGTCATTCTGCCACATCACTTCAGAGAAGAGTAGCCTGTTTTGTGGAGTCTGCCAGGCCTGCAAGTCGATTCCTCTCATTGACCTCTGAGGGAAGGACAGATGGATCCAGCACAGGAGCTCAGTCTTTGGGGTACACCCAAATGTGCCAGCATGGCAGGCCTTACACCCCTCATGCTGCAGGACTGGTCCGACTGCTCTGGCTGCTGTTCTGCTACTCAGGGCAGTTTGCTCCTGGGTCCTGTTTCCACCTCCCAACCATTAGCCAGATGCAGCAGGGTCCTTCTTGGGCCATGGGTCACTCTGATGCAATGTCTTTGTGATGTGAGTTTGTGATGATCAGCATTATTTCAAGGGTCCTCATGGTCTTGCTGAACCTTCCTTAGACAGCACCATACCTAGACTCTCCCATGGAACCTGACCTTCCTTCCTGCCCCTTCCCTTGGGGTCAGAGATGCTGTACCCTGTCTGACAATGATTGCAGTCAGCTTCTTCCTCTCTCCAGCCCCCACTGCCCTCTTCTTTCTCTCATTAATATTTTTCTCACTAAAAGCCCTGGCATATTGTGTCTGAGTCATAGAGCATGCAGATTCAAATAAGGCAGCAATTTACATATATATAGAGAGAGATTAGGTCTTTCTATGTTGCCTGGGGTAGTTCCGATCCTGTGGACTAAAACGATCCCCAGCCTCAGTCTCCCAGGTAGCTGGGATTACAGTTACCCCCCACCACACCTGGCTGCTTTTTCGAGACCAGGTCTTGTTATGGTTTCCAGGGTAGTCTTGAGCCCACAAACTCAAGAGATAACTGGCTTCTTGCTCCCCAGTGCTTGAACTACAGGTATGACGCACCACCATTCCCGGCTCTCTCCTATATTTTAAAAGTTCTCTTAGTTTCCAAGTGAGATCCTATGGGAGCCCATCTCAGAGATGAGAAACTTGTAATTTAAACCTTTTACAAGTTAAGCTCTTTGCCCCCCGCAGGAGGAACAAACTGGGAGCTGACCTGAAAAATCAGGGGACCCTAGGGGCATAGCTTCCCAGACCCCAGGTGTAGGAGTGCTGAAGTCATGAATTGCATCATTATTAAGAAAGATTTGGGAGTCCAGTCGTCAGATTCTTTATTTTAATTGTAAAACACAAATTTTCTGTGAAAGGAATCACTGGAACGTTAGTAACGAGCTCGAGGCAAGGAGAACTTGATAAACTAGAGAAGCTTTACAGCCAAGAAATAATTTGGGTGATCTGTACCCAACTTAGTTATCATGATTCCCTAAAAATGATTGCTTAGGAATGTTTAGTAGTATCTATTTTCTGTTAAGATATTGATTCCTATCTTCCACTGAGATATTGCCCTCACGCGCTCATGAAATGCTGATTTCTGTCTCTCACTGAGATAATGCCCTCACGTACTCATGAAATGCCTCTCCACATGGAATGTTGAAGTAATTCGTTTAAACACTATAAATGCTGCCTGAAAATCTTAAATAAACCAGCAGATTCTACTGCTCACTGAGTGCGTGTCTCTGTACACAAATCGCCGGCCCTGTGTTTTTCCTGCCCATCTGAAGCCTGGTTCCCCGCAGCCTCTTCCTTGCTCAGCTGGTCCGCGGCCAGATCCCACTTACATAGAATCCTATGGAGATTAAGAGAAGTCCAAAGATAACAAGTATGCTGAAAAAAATAAACAGCACTCTATTCAGTAAGGTGAAATCCCCCTGAGGAAAAATAAACAGGAAAAAACAACTCAAATTACCATTTGTAAGGATTTTCAGGATGCTGAATCTTATCTGTTATAATCCATTGATAGAAATCATCTCTTTTGCTGATAATTTGCCCTGGTCAATTCTGAGAAAGGTGGAAATTCATTAGAACCCATTACTGAAAAATGCTACCTGAAAAGTTCAGTATTGTTTAGTTGCTTCAGGAGGGAGGAAGGAGCAAGAGTGTGAGTGAAGTAGTGGGAACAACAACGTAATATTTGAAGCCAGATAAGGAAGACAGGTTCAACATACTGTTCTTTTTTTGTATTTATATGAAACACCCCTAATAAATAGGTGTAAGTATGGTATATATTTGTGTATATATATTATCTTTGTAATTATTCATATTCTTAAGCAAGTGCACAGAGTATATCTGACACAAACTGAAATATGAACTGGGTACATATTTCATAATTGTGTATATAGTTTTTTATTAAAAATGTGTGTGAAGTAGGTTTTTAAAAATTGCTACTAATGATTCTTTTGTAATTCTGAAATTTATGAAAATCCCTTTTGTTGTCTTCTAAAATGAAGACTGTCTTTTATTCAAAAATTATTTTTTCCCATCTTCATACACTTGTATTTTGAATTTGTAGGTGGGAAATGGCAGGCACCAGGAGTTGGTTTTATTATATTTATTGTCTTATTTTCCTACAACATGGTCATTCCTAGACATTCACCGCTCCCCCTGAGTATGGCCCTTCCATCACCAATACAACCACATACCACCACTCAACATTCCCCCCACCAACGTTTTCCTTTATGAATGTTTGCTGCTGGATATCGTAGTTTTCTGATGCCTTGCACACATCTAATTGAAGTAGGAGTAAACCAGAGGGCTCCAACACACAGTGACCTGAGACCTCCCTCAGCAGAAAAGGCCCCACTTGCCCACGTAGTGGCAGAGGCTGGTTCCCCCAGCCCTAGACCTCTGTTTAGCCCTAGACCACCTAGGTCCCCCCAGGTGATGGCTGTGTCCAGGACCTGAATTTGTTCCTCTCGTCTTCTGGATGTCTGCAGCTGGACTTCCTGGCTTTCTGATGCCTTGCACACATCTAATTGAAGTAGAAGCAAACCAGAGGCCCCCGCAACAATGAACCCAGACACCCCCTCCCCCAGCAGAAGAGGTTTCCCAGTCACCACCCCCAGCCCACATGGTGGCAGAGTCAGGATCCCCCAGCCCTAGACCTCAAGATCCCAATGGTGCAGACTCACCTTGCCTCCAACCCCACCTGAAGCCCAGGTCAGTTTGGAGGGCTCAGCTATCACCTCTGGCCTGACTGGGACTTAAAATGCCTTTTGGTTTACTTTTATCACAAGTGACCAAATCAGCCTAGGGAGATAAGAATGTTTAAGTTTTGATAGGATGTGACTATCTAGTAGGTCTTTCTGTCTCTCCATACTACTTTCTTTTAGAAAAGGACAAAAACTCTGCATCTGTATGACACCTTTCTTAAGATGAATGCCAACTGATTTCAATAGCACACTCCCTTCTGGGGAAGTTACTGCACTGTCTAAAGTGAGCTCATCATTTACTAAAGAAAGGTAAGTGATCAGGACTGAAGGGAGGTGCTGCTGAAGACATCAAATCAAGGAGCACCTGATGGCTGCACAGATTCTGATTTATCTCATAGTCAAAGAGGGATAGTTCATCATGTTTTCTGGGAAATCTTGGTACTTCTAAACTCTGGTTTAAAAAAAAAAAGGAAAATTAGAACTTTGTTTACTTCCAAAACTCCTGTGTCGTTAAAGCCTCTGCAAGAAACAGATGAAGTATTCACATAGAATGATGTGGGGAAGAAATGTTCTATAATGGAGCTCTGTGCCAGTGTCTGTGTGTGGGGGTGCCATGAACTAAGCTAGAAGTAGGATCGTCACTGTCCCTTGACCGGGGTGGGGCGAGGGAAAGGGGCCCCATGGAGCCCTTTGGGTTAGACGCCTGAGACAGGAATGAGTTCTGACTAAGGACCACAAATGGTTGTCCCAAGGGGAGCCCGTTGTGGGGAAGCCAAGGAGTAGGTTTGCCACCTCTCTCCTGTCTCCCTCCAGTCTCCCGCTGGGGCTCCTCAATGGCACAACCCATGTGAAGCCAGAAGGGAGGAGGCCGTGGAGCTGAGCCCCACGG
This sequence comes from Uropsilus gracilis, assembly GCA_004024945.1. Lineage (NCBI taxonomy): Eukaryota > Metazoa > Chordata > Mammalia > Eulipotyphla > Talpidae > Uropsilus > Uropsilus gracilis. The sequence continues at coordinate 21,210 of PVHY01019742.1, read as the reverse complement.
GACAGTAGGAGCAGGAGGGCTCAGGAAGGAGAAGCGCTCAAGAAAGGCAAGGAAGCATGTCCACGTACTCCCCGTGCCAGAAATCTGTTGCAGTGCTACTTACTTTTGTTTGGAGAGCAAACAAAGTGAGCAGTAATGTCACCAGGGCTGTTGCTGATGTTGCCCACAGCACTTCCTTGGCATCAAAATAGCTAAAACCAGAGACTGTCATTATTATTCACACACACCCAAGGAAAGCACACCCAGAAAGGAGAACGTGTACAAAGACTTACACTGATATGGCTCCAAGCAGCATACCTTCAAGCACCGTCTAAAAACAAAAGTTACAGCAGTTCAGAAGCCTGACTCAGGAAGGCCCAAATCCAGAGCAGGTGATCTGAACTCTATGCATATTGGCAGGTTCTAAGGAGCAGTTGGGAAGCAATAGGGAAGCACAAGCCTACCACACGAAACGACAAGGTGACTGATTGTAGGAAAGGGCTGGTGGAACTAAACATTTCCGCAACAACCCCCTACGGCTGACAAGGGCCATTTCTCTTAGTAGTAAAACTTTCTTAGGTGACAGTTGCAACTCTGAACATAATTAGTGATTAAATGTGTATTCATCAGGAATGTGAAATGAAGGTAGAGGTCTGTTTTATCGACCACATTGGCATCAGATCGGGGCACCCACACAGAATCCTAACATCATGGGCAGGATATACACCATTTCCCCTAGTATTTACCCCAGTTTCATTACTTTTCCACAGTACTCGGTAAGAATAAAATACTTCAAATGATAGAAACGTGATGGAAATTGAGACCTTCTCAGCACCAGGGCAGGGGATGGAGCGCACTTACCTACAAAGCCCAGAGGCGGATCTGCAGTGCCCCCAGCTTGGAGGAGCCCTGCTCTGGGAATAAGGAAGCCCCCACTGTCCACATGGACCCATGGTTGGGGCAGAGTGGGAGAGAGGCTGAGAGCCAGCAGGCTGTCAGGGTGGAAGATGAGATCCAGAAGGTTAATGAGTGTGTTCCCAAGCCCACACAGCCAGGCTCCCAGACGTGGCAAGCCATGTGGGAACTTCCATGCGCAGTGACTGCAAGGCCTAAGGACATCCCCCAGCCAAAAGGACTTGCTGTCAGAAACAAATCCGGAGACTCAGCTAAGCCTCTGTTCCACAGGGTGAGCTAGGAAAGAAACCTTCAGTTTCAGGGAGTAGAATCGAGGGCACGATTAAAGTAGGGACCTAGGATAGAAAGAGGCACTTGAACTGTGTCTGGCCAACAATGTACAGTATCAGAGACTGAAAAAGGACATGAGTTCCCAGAGCCCTGACTTGCCTCCCCGGATTTCTCAGACCCTGTGAGTAATTGTCTGATTTGCTATTGTATCTGGCAAAGTTGATTTTCTTGCCAGTATAGGTCATATCTGGTCTTTAACACCACCTCTCTTGAGGTGATAGCTACTGCCAACACAAGAACTGAAAAATTCCATCTGCTCATCCATGAGCTTACCTGGGCAATGAGCAGTTGTCAGAACCAGGTAAGAAAGGCCTTACACCATCGGGGCTCCCTTGCCAATGGGGGGCAAAGGGGGTCAAAGGTTCCTGGGTAAGCCTAAGCTGGATAAACCCCAGAGGGGGAGGGAGCGGGGGAGGTGGCCCCACCCACCAGCAGATGGCTGCTTCACAGGGCAGCCATTTGCAGCTCAGATTGGCCGAGCCATGTTGCCCTCTGCTCCCTAGCCCAAGGAGAGCATGGGAAGGCGCAGGTTCGGCCATCTGGGCCCAACCCCGTGCAGGGAGGTACCAATGCATGGGCAAGTGAGGGGGGGAGCCCTTTTCATTTCGCTCTTACCCCAGCTAAACTTCAGAAGAGCAAGAACATGCGCAACACAAACTCCAACATAGAATGGGGGGAGGATCATGCAAAAATCCAGCCCACAAGCCTGAGATGGACACAGCAGATGGACAACCGAGAGAAACAGTGCATGCGAGACAAGAGAAACAACAGTAGAGAAACAATGTCACCATCCACACTTATGCACTCACCTGGCCAAGAAGACTGGAACTTTTTGGAAATGCCTTCAAGGAGAGCAACACACTCTCCCCACACTACAAGAGAGGAGAGGAAGGCCAAAGATCGGGTAATTGACCCCACATCGAAGCTGCAAACTGAGGTAGAGGAGATGATCTTCAAAGGCCATTCACAGACGCCTGTATTCACAGAGAAACTTCTTCACCAACACTGGCTGGGGGCGAGACCCCCTAAATCTGACACCAGAGCCATAAGGTAAAGCAGCAAAGAGCAGAGATAGGATTGGAGAAGATGGCCTGCAGCAAGAAAACATGTACAGATCACAAATGAATAGACTGGCCACCCAAGGCAAATTTAAGACTGAAAACCTACCAGCAAGGCTTGCCTGGTTCCAACAACACAGTCCCTCACCCAATGAAAGGACACTGCCATAGGAAAGAGACTAATGGACTTAGCACAGCTAGTAAACAACAAAGAGTGGGTTTGAAAGAATGGAAGGGGCACCAGAGGGAGGGGGGAAGGGGAGGTATCCAAAAAAAACACAGATGTTGTATTCTAAAGAACAAGATAAATTAAAAATTAATAAAAAAGAAAAAGAAAGGCTTCACAATACCCTTGGACAGAAGGAAAGCCCAAATATGAGCATCAGAGAGTCTGTCTTCTGCAGCCTTGAAAGGAAGCTATTCGACCAGCATGTAAATCACACTGGACACTGCAAGATAGAAGTGCGGAGAAACTCACCACTGGCCATGCATCTTGTTTTTACCACCAGGAGGCACAGGTTGGAATCTAAACACATCACAAGTACAGATGCTTTGTGCACTTACCTAACCACTGACTTTCATTTCTTCCCTTATTTCCCTTCCATCAAATGTCCTCATCAGTTTATCTACTTCGACTAATTGTATGTCATCAGCTATCTCAAATCTGATATGGAACCATGACAAATAAGTCAAGAAAATTTTCACTTGCAAGGGGGTCAACGTTGCTTGGGAGGAAAAGCAAACTCCCAGAAAGAATCATTTGCTGACACAATCACACAAGACTCTTCTATGTTTCCCCAAGAGAACCAAGCACTTAGTGAGCTGCAGAGAACCATGGCCTCAGGGCAGTAGGAGTTTCCTTCCCGCTGGGAAGAAAGGAAAAGAATGATTCTTGGGTGCTTTGGAATCCCTGACCTTCCAGGCCACTAAGTAGTGGTTTGGGAAGGTAAAATGACAGAAATCCAGACTTTATTCAGATTTTTTTTATTCAGAAAATCCAGATGCTCCAGGCACCAGTTGAGGACTGGGGAAATCCTGTGAGCATGCAGGAAGGACTGACTGCAAGGAGGGAGCTGAGCAGAGCAGGCCAGATTCCTGGGCAAAGTAAAGCTGTGTTTACGCCTAGGGAGTGGGAGCCCATACAAGGGTCAGTGAATATAGAACAAGACTATGTGTAAATGAGGCAAGTCAAAGGTGAGAGTCCCCTCAGAATTGAAACATAAGGTGGGTGATTAGGGAAAATATGAGCTGTTTTTTGCTACGAGTTAGATTTGAAATAAAAGTAATTGTCAGTCGGATACAGTGGCACATGCCTGTAAGCAGCAGCCTAAGAAGCCACGGAGGGGACTGGGGATTGTGGTTCGAGTCCCACCTAGGGTAATGTAATGAGACCTAGTTCCAAAAAAAATAGCTGGGCGTGGTGGTGTGCACCTGTAATCCCAGCTACCTGGGAAACTGAGGCTGGGGATTTCTTGAGTCTGTGGTACTCCGGGCAACGTGAGCCTGCAGTTCCATGGGCAAAAATGGTGAGACCTAGTCTCAAAAAAAAAAAAAGTAAATGTCATAAAAAAATTTTAGAATTACATTTTTTGCACATGAGTTTGTGAACTAGGTGTGGAACCCAGTCCCCATAGCTAAATGTTTGTTCTGTCAGGGACTGTCAGATCACCTGTTCCTGAGTTGTGGCCCAAATACTGGGAGTGGGTTCCCCCCCCATGGCCTCTCAGAGGCCAGTTCACCCACAGAAGGGAGTAGCTGAGGATCTCCAAGTTAAGAGTGTGGATACTGACTCAATAGCAACCTTAAAACTGTTTTACGACCAGAATTCAGCCCAGAGGACCTCTCAAAAACAATTTCTATCTGTATTATTGCACAGGAAGAGTATCCACGGTAAAAGGAATTAATTTAGTTCCTTTTGAAATATAGCTCAGAGGTGAGTGACCATGAGGACTAGCAAGGTTTACTTACAAATAATCCCAGGAGAATGTAATTTGCAGGCACCTGGCAGCGGAGATTCCCGCAGCAAGCAAGGAGAACAAACATAACAGAAGTTGCTGGCTTATGATGATTTAAAATCCTGCATTATTTGCGTCCAGTGGTTATATCATATAATTAGATAATTTATGAGGTGATTTTATTTTGTAATAAGTGTTTATAAAATAAATAAAAATGTACATTTTTCCTTTTACTGCTTCATTTTTTTCAAAACATTTCAAACTTACTTTTCTTCACAGACACAGCTTATGGGTTGTTTTAAAAAATATATTATAAATCAAAAAAACCAGAAACATACCTACTGTCCTAGGACTCACGGCCACTTAGCCAGCTATCAGAGACTCCAGGGTTCAAGTTCCCAAGTGCGGGGGCAGGGGTGTCAGGCAGCAGCCCAGCATCCCCTGTGGAAGCCAGAAGCAGGGTCCCTAGGGGCTGCAAGCAAGCAAGGAGTGGTTTTCTCCGAGATGCCACCAATTAGGTGAATGGATGTGGCTCAGCCCAATTACCGTATAGACGGATAAAATAACCCAGGACACGGACTCAAAGCAACAACAGCAACAACATCAAAGTGACACTGATGCCCCCCCTGCCAAGAAGAATCACAGAACAAGTATTATAGCACCTACTAAACAAAGCACCTCTTAGGGGAATACAGGATAGAGGTTTAGTCCACCAGCCTGAAGGGTAAAATATTGCAAGAAAAGAAGACAAAGTGTTCCGTAGTGACCACATCCATCCATCACGCTCTCTCACAGAAAAGGAACTGCCCACCCAAATCAGCTAACAGAAACAAGAAAATTATTCACCTCAGCAACATAGGCACAAAGGTAGAATTAACAACAAATTATAGAAGACCCAAATCAACATGCCAGCCAATACTAGAGCCATAGTCACTCAATATGTAAAGGAAGCATGAAAACAAAACACAAGAGGAAAAAGGCAAATACCCCATGGAAACCAAGACACCACCAAAGGAAAGACAACCTCTAGAAACCAACAAATATAACATTGAAGAAATGCAACATCTCCCAGGCAAGGATCTGAATTTCTATATGGTACAAGTATATGAATAGCTAAGGGAACAATTAGAAAAATGTAAAGAAAAAGAAATCAGCATGACAGAAAAACTGAACAAGTTAGAAGAAGAAATGGGAAAAATGAAGAAAGAAAACATCAACAAGGATAACATAATTGAAGAATTGAATAATAAAATTAAATACCTAAACAAGAAACAGAAAGAAACCCAGGATCTAAGCAGAACAACACAGGAGCTCAAAAACGCAGGGAAAAGCCATGAAAGCAGATTGAGCAAAATAGAAGAACAAATCAGTACCTTCGAGGACATTGGAATTGAGAGGAAGAAGAAAGACAAAGAAAGAGAGACACAAAGTAAGAAGATTGAAGAAAAATGCAGAGATCACTCTCATTCCTTAAAGAAAGGAAATGTAAGAGTAATGGGAGTCCCAGAAGAAGAAGAGAGGCACATGGGAATCGAAAAGCTGTTTAAGGAAATAACAAAGGAGAATTTCCCAAATCTGAGGAAAGAAATGAAGTTTGACATCCAGGAAGCCAAAAGAACACCAAATAACATCAATGAAAGAGAAACCACAGCAAGACACATCATTGTAAAACTCCCAAAGAAAGAATAATGAAACTGGCCAGAGAAAAGAAACAGATAACAGAAAGAATAATGAAACGGGCCAGAGAAAAGAAACAGACAGCATACAAAGGAAAACCTATCAGACTGACCTCAAACTTCTCTGAAGAGACACTCCAGGCAAGGAGAGCATGGAGCCACATTTTCAAAAAACTCCAAGACAAAAAAATGACAGCCAAGATTACTCTATCCTGCAAAGCTTTCTTTTCTCTATGAAGGAAAAACAAAAACCTTCTCAGACCAGAAATTCACTACCACTAAACCTCCACTCCAAGAAATCTTGCAAGAAGCCCTAAGATCAAAACCAGCAGAAGAATAAACAGATTAAAACAAGGAAGCAAATCATAACTTCAAACGACCACCAACAACCAACTTCAGAATTGCAAATAGCAGTAATAGAACAAAACAAAAAAGAAATTGGAACTTCAAAATGACCTCCCAAAAACCAATACCAGAATCTCACGTATCAGTCATCACCCTAAATGTCAACAGTCTAAATTCATCAATCAAAAGACACGGAATAGCAGAGTGTATCAAAAAAACAAAACCCAACATTCTGCTGCCTGCAGGTAACACACTTAAACTCAAAAAATAAGCACAGACTAAAAGTAAAGGGCTGGGCGGAAATGCTGGAAGCAAACAGCCCCTCAAAAAAAGCAGGGGTAGCCATTCTTATAGCAGACAAAACAGACTTTAAGCTAAAAAAAAGGTGACAAGGGATAAAGAAGGACACTATATATTGGTAAAAGAAGGACACTATATATAACAAAGACATAGCAATTATTAACATATACTCACCAAATGGGAGCATCAAAATTCATCAATTAGTGACAGCATTGAAAAAAAAAAGACATTGGCAAAAATACGTATGTGGTAGGTGATTTCAACACACCACTCTCACCAAAGGATAGATCAACAAGATATAAACTAAACAAAGACACAAGAGCTCTAAATGAAGATCTGAACCATATGTCCCTAATAGATATCTACAGGACACCTTTTTCTCAAATGCACATGGATCATTCTTAAAAATCGACCACATATTAGGACATGAAGCAAACATTAATAAATATACAAAGATTAAAATAGTACCAACATTTTTCTCTGATCATAAAGGCATAAAACTAGAAATCAACAATGAAAAGAAAGCAAGAAAGTGGCCAGTAAATGAAGACTGAATAACATGCTACTAAATGAAGACTGGGTAATTAAGAAAATTAAAGAAGAAATTAGCACATGCCTGTAAGCAGCAGCCTAAAAAGCTGTGGCTGGGACCAGGGATCATTGTTTGAATCCCACTGGGGGTATGTAGTGAGACCTAGTTCCAAAAAATATAGCTGGGCATGGTGACATGCGCCTGTAATCCCAGCTACCTGGGAAGCTGAGGCTGGGGATTGCTTGAGTCAGTGGTACCCCGGGCAACGTGAGCCAGCATTTCCATGGGCAAAAATAGCAAGACCTAGTCTCAAGAAAAAAAAGAAGTTAAAATCTAATTTCAAAACTGACAGCCCACACCTTCCGCAGCCCAGACATCAGCCACCACCAACCCCATCATGCAACCAACTTTCATCCCCCTACAGGGTGGGAGTGGGACATGGCTGGGGGTCGGCCTAAGCTCACCTGGGCTGGCCAGTATGTGGGCACCGCAACCCAGGTCCTGCCAAGAAACAGCATGCAGTGTGTGGGGTGGGGGGTGGGAGGGTGGGAGGGTGGGAGGGAGGCAAGTTCACAACAGACCCCTCTCGGTTTGCCTCCACTCATGTGAGCCTGTACCAGCAATAAGTACCTCGAGACGATCTTTAAACACAGAAACAAAGAGGTAAGGAACACCAAGAAAGACCCGTAAGACACATGCCTCTCAGGCAGGACTCAAAAAGAACAGGCAAGAACCACAGATCACTGAACTATGAAAACAAACATGAAAGAGCTATGCCTACTACATCACTGGGGAGCTGTGACCAAAAACCTGGCACAGAGACACTGTCAGTAAGGTACTTCACATCCCCTTTGCACAGAGGGAGTGTGCTTCAGAATGGCAGTGGCCCCACAGCAAAGCTCCAAAGAAGGAGACTAGGAGACCTACAATCAGCTGATAGTGTCCCCATCAAGGACCTGCTCTACCAAAACATAAGGCTGGGAATCAGGCCCCCAAACCAAAGACCTGAAACATAATGGGAAAGAGCAACAAAATGAGGCAGAAAACAACAGAGAAAACAGCCACCAAGAAACAAGAAGCATTAATACAAACCAAAGGCACTCGGATTGGCCACAAAGTCAAAAAAAAGATTAAAGGGCTAAAAAGTGGACCAAAAAAAAAAAAGGAGGCAAAAGAGACCAGAGGGGGTGCAGGGCACAGTTGGGTGAGGTATTCCCATGGGGATCAACAATTATGCAATCATATATTATAAAAAAGCCAAAAGTAAATAAGTTAAAAATAATTTTTAAAAATGCAAAGAAGATATAGCACTCCAAAATGCCTGGGACTCAGCAAAAGCATTTTTAAGAGGAAAGTTCATAGCAACACAGGCTCATATCAAAAACCAAGAAACTAACCAAGAAATAACCCAATCTCCCAACTCGAAGAATTAGAAAAAGAACAACAAAATCCAAAACCCAGCAGAAGACAAGAAATAATAAAAATAAACGCAGAGATAAATAATCAAATAGATAGAAATCAAAAAGACTATCCAGAAGATCAACAAAACCAAAAGCTGGTTCTTTGAAAAAATAAATAAAATTGATAACCCCTTGCAAACCTCACAAAGAAAGGAAGAAAGAACACTCAAATAAGCAGAATCACAAATGAAAGAGGAGTCGGGCACAGTGGCTCGTGCCTGTAAGCCTCAGCCTATGAAGCGGCCAGGCCTAGGGATCGTGGTTCAAGTCCCACCTGGGGCCCATAGAGAGACCTAGTTCAAAAAAAATAGCTGGGCGTGGTAGCGCGCCTGTAATCCCAGCTACCTGGGAAGCTGAGGCTGGGGATTGCTTGAGTCCATAGTACCCCGGGCAATGAGAGCCTGCGGTTCCATGGGCAAAATAGCGAGACTTAGTCTCAAAAAAAAAAAAAAATGAAAGAGGAGAAATTACAACAGACACATCAGAAATCCAAAGGATAATCAGACATTACTATGAACATCTATACACAAATACAATAACCTGATGAGATGGACAGATTCTTAGTAAGGTGCAGCTACCCAAAACTGAACAAAGAAGAAATAGAAAACTTAAACAAATCAATCACAAACAGTGAAATTGCAGCAATCAGCAAAACTCTCCCTAAGAACAAGAACCCATGACCAGGTGGCTTCACAAACGAATTCTACCAGACATGCAAAGAGGAAATAAAGCCTGCACTACTAAAACTTTTACTCAAAAATTGAGAAAGAAGGAAAACAGCCAAACAATTTCTATGGAGCAAACATTACACTCATACCAAAACCAAATAAAGACAGCATGAAGAAAGAAAACTATAGACCAATTTCCTAATGAACATGGATGCAAAAATTTAGACAAAATCATGGCAAATAGAATCCAACAATGCATAAAAAGGATTATACACCATGACCAAGTGGGATTTATCCCAGAGGCACAGGGATGGTTCAACATTCAAAAAAATCAATTAACATAATCCACCACATCGACAAGAAGAAAACCAAAAGTCATATAATCACATCAATAGATGCAGAGAAAGCATTTGACAAAGTTCAACACCCATTCTTGAAAAATTGAAAATAAAAGGAACATACCTCAACATAATAAGAGCCATCTGTGACAAGCCTACAGCAAACATCATCCTAAATGGGGAAAAACTAAAATCATTTCCATTAATATAAATGGCCAACAGGCACATGAAAAGCTGCTCAACATCACTAGCAATAAGGGAAATGCAAATCAAAACCACAATGAGATACCACCTTACACCAGTAAGAATGGCCCACATCCAAAGAATGAGCAACAAGAATTGCTGGCAAAGATGTGGAGAGAAAGGAACACTACTACACTGCTGGTGGGAATGTAAACGAGTCCAACCACTATGGAAAGCTGTGTGGAGGACCCTCAAGTTAATGAAAATGGAACTACTATTTGCCCAGCAATTGCTCTCTTGGGAATCTACCCAAAAGAGACCTCAATGTGGGTCCAAAGGGACACCTATGCTCGGATGTTTACTGCAGCACAATTTATAATTGCAAGGACATAGAAGCACCTAAATTCCCCAAATCAGATGACTGGATGAAAAAAAAATGTGGTATATATACACAATGGAATATTACTCATCAATTAAAAATGAAAAATTCAATGATTTTATAACAACATGGATGTACTTAGAAGAGATCATATTAGTAGAAACAAGTCAAAAAGAAAAGAAAAAATGGTTTCACTAATATATGGGATATAGTGAAAAAATAAACAAAAGCCTTGAGAAAAAGTCAAAACAAGCTAAGCACCAAACTGAAGCACACAACTTTGAGCAGGAGGGAAAGGGGGGAATGAAGGGGAGAATGGGGTGGGGTAAATCCCTGGGATTAAAATGTTGTGAAATTTATATATATATATAAAAAGTTCTGGACCAGGCAAGGGTGTCTCCACTACCTTTTAGCATTGTTCTGGAAGTTCTAGCTAGGGCAATATAAGATGAGACAAAGACATAAAATGTATACAAAGAGGGAAAGAAGAACTGAAGCTATTATTATATGCAGATGATTTGATTCTCTATGTACAAAACCCAGAAAAAAATACTTGAAACAATAAACCAGTTGAGAAAAGTAGCTGATTTCAATATCAACACACAGAAGACGGTAGCTTTCCTATAAGCAAAAAGGCAAGTGGAGAAGAAGAAATTTTTAAAAACCATCTCATTTACCATCGCACCAAAAAAAATAAATACCTGGAATAAACCTAATAAAATATGTCAAAGCACTATAGAAAGAAAACTTTAAAACACTGCTAAAAGAGATAGAAGTCATAATGAAATGGAAAGACATTCCCTGGTCATGGATTGGAAGAATTAACATCATCAAAATGACCATCCTACCAAAAACAACCTACAAATTCAATGCAATCCCTAGAAAAATTCCAATAGCATTATTCAAGGAGATAGAACAAAAATTACTGAAATTCATATGGAATAACAAAAGACCTAGAATATCAAAAAGCCTCTTGACCAAAAAAAAAAAAAAAGAGAGAGAGAGAGAGAGAGAATAGAGGTATTACTATTCCAGACTTCAAACTATATTGCAAAGCCATAGTGATTAAGACATCATGGTACTGGCACAAAAACAGATAATCAGACCAATGGAACAGAATTGATTGTCCTGAAATTAAATCACACATATATAATCAACTAATTTTTGATAAAGGAGTGAAAAACTTACAATAGAACAAGGACAGTCTCTTCAATAAATGGTCCTGGGAAAATGGGACCAAGATGTACAAAAAAAAATGAACCAAGACACTTCCCTCACACCATGTACAAAAAGCAACTCAAAATGGATAAAAGACTTAGATGTTAAGATCTAAAACCATAAAGTATATAGAGGAAAACTTAGGCAACAACCTCCATGAATTACACTTCAGAAATCCCTTTCTGGACACATCTACAGCTGGCAAAAAAATGAAGGAAAACATAAACTGGTACTACATCAAACTAAAAGGCTCTGTACAGCAAAAGATACAACATACTGAAAAAAAACAAGCCCAACCAAGTTGGAGAGAACTTTTTCTCTCCATGAAAGTGATAAGGGTTTGATAACAAAAATACGCAAGGAAATCACAATTCAGCAGAAACAAAACAAGAAGTTCAGTCAAAAAATGGGGAGAATTAAAAAGACTCTTCTCCAAAAGAGGAAATTCAAATGGCCAACAGGCACATGAAAAAATTTCAACATCACTAGCAATCAGAGAAATGCAAACTAAAACCACAATGAGATGCCAGTAAGAACCGCCAACATCAAAAAATCGGGTAACAAAGAGGTAAAATACCTCTTTAAAACTGGGTAAAATACCCAAAAGAGGGTATTTTAAAATTTGCCTTATGATATGGGAGCAATTAGTTATGCTTGAAAAATATGTTATACAAAGAATGTATTCAATGTCAGGTTAGATAATAACATCTAGTAAGATGATGTTAATGTTTCATATTTCCAGAGACTGGAGCGAGAGATACTACAGACTTAAATGGATTATCTCTAACAAGCCAGAGTTCAAGAATGCCCTCCAAATTATATGAATCTTTATCATGAGCATTTACTACTTACATATTATATTTAATTGGATTTACATTTGGAGAGGAAAAGAAAGATTTCTCTTTTTGATGAAGTCTGGGCCTCCCTTGGGGAAATCAGTCTTCACACACAGCTGAGAAGCAGGTAAGATGCTCAGATAATCAAACTGGTTTCTTCCCTGGCTGCCTGTCCTGCAAAATAGAAGGAGGAGAGGTAGCAAAATTTCCTCAAAACCAAACAAATGAAAGACAAAGGCAACTGAGTTTGTGTCATGAAATGATATTTGACTGCTGCCTGAATTACAAAATGAGACTTTCACTCAAAAAACCTCTGACTCCTAAGCCAGCTGTCATGCAAAGGACCGTCAGGCATTGCCACTGGAAAGCAAAGTTCTGAACAACAGTTGGGGAGAGTGGCAGTTGGAGGTGAATGAGCTAGGGACCCCACTGACCTGGAGAGGGGCTCTGGGCCAGGCTTGTCTGTCAAACCTCATAATGGTCCAATGGCCACAGCCAGTGCTTTCTGTGTTAAGTCTCAGGAGGCGTCCATCTGAATCTCCACACTGATGCTTATCAAGGAGTGTGCCTTGAAGCCTTAGCAAAAGTCTTCCCGAGGAAGCCTGGAAGCCTGGCTTCCCTGCCAGGTCAGGACCTTCTCCCAGGCAGCAGCAAGATGTTCATTAAACACCACAGGGATTTCACACATGTATCTTAAAATAAATAAGGTTGTTATGATAAAGTATGCACTGGTGTTTCTGGTGGATGACAGTAACATTGGTGCCGCACCACGGCTCAAGGAGTTACCTACCCCCAGGTTGAAGGGCAGTGGACCTGGGAAGAAAATCTTTAGCTGATCCTCCTATGTATTTTATATTTATATATCTTATATTATATGTTTTTTTATTTATATATTTTATGTAGCCCTACTATGTATTTTTTCATAATCCTGAGTTTATTAATGACCCATGCAACACCTTAACCTTAGCCTGCTGACACTGATAATCTGTTGGAAGCTCGACTTATTCCTTTCTCTTAGTATAATTTTAAACCCTTGGAGAGGTATTTATTTTTGCATTTGTAGCCTACAGACAGATAAATAACACCAGCAGAACTTTCTATATATCCCAATAGGCACCAAATTGTTTCTATTTGCTTCCCATGAACTATAATCCTGATCAGGTTGAATATGTCATTATTTTGGGCAGCTCAGGGAGCCCTGAGCTGACCAACTCTACCTCAGCAATTGAGATTGGAGCATTTACTGGCATTGCCTTCTCTCCTACCCATTTGTTCCTCATACCCCATTCCCAAGCCTCCCAAATTCATCTGGCTGGGATTTTTGTTTGTTTATTTGTTTTGTAATATCAGAGCTTTGTTGCTTTGAAGAGAAGCCCCACTTTTTTTTTTCATTAACCACTGTCAATATTTATTAAAGCTCCACTTTCTGACTTAGAACTAAGCAACAAGCACAATACCTGACCCAATCTTAACACAGCATTGACAGGGGCATTCCCATTCTCACTTTACTGGCAAGGAAGAGAGCTGCAGGGGAATTTGATTGATGATTAGTAATTGGAGTAGTAATTCTCAATGACAAAAAAGGCCAGTTTATTTATTGACTGATTGATTTAATTTACAAATATAGGGTAAACATTACTTGAATCCTCATTTGATGAAGGAGCCTGATACACAGTCTAGGGATTTCATGAATTGATGTGTTATAAATAACAACTCAAGTAACAGAAACCAAGTTCTTAATTGGCTTGTGAATTATTGCATTTGACTTCTTGCTCTTATCTATATTAAACTCAATAGAAATAATTTTATTATTGGAAAATATTTATTCCTTCCTCCACGTTTTCGTGTAAAGGAATTTCCACAACTCAAGTTGCTTTCTTAATGTCTCTCTCTCTCTTCTTTTCTCCAATTGCTAAGCACTTACATGTTCTCTCTTAAAAAAAAAAAGTAAAGCACAATTGTGGATTTTAGGTAATAGTATTAAATATATACTGCTATTATGGTGAAACATGTATGGATGAGATCTCTGAGAGGTTAAGTAAATGTGTGAGCATGGATTTTCACTAACACCAAAAGAAAAACCACCAAGTTAATTAAAGAGATCTGTGAAATCTCATATGATTCAATTGTCTCTGCTGCCACTTGGTTTGAAACAGATATTCCAGAAGGTGGCAGCAGCTGCAGGCCTGACACCTCTGTGGTAAGTCTGTGTCAACAATTGTTGTGGTCCTGTCTGAAAATCAGTATGACTGCATTGCTAGATCAGGAGTCCCCATAATAAATATCCACATAGAACCCTTGCTTTTGATTGAGAGTGCTCAGTGCACCAAAAACACTAGAAGTAATGGCGCTGTTCCAGTGCAAATGAGAACACAAAACCTTGCCTGAAGTCCAGAGCAGGTCGTTGGTTGTCAGAGCCTTGACCCAGACCTAGCCACCTATGAGGACATGATGCTAAAGACCACAGGGCAAAACACAGCCATGTGCTTAGAGAAAAGAGGAGCCCCCGGGGCCCCATTTCCTGGATCCTAGCACACCACAGGAAAGGTACAGTATTCAGACACTAGCTCTGACTGAAGAAGAAGAAAGACCCACAGTTAAGTAAATGTTTTTTTACCCCATTTTGGGCTTGGCCACCCAAGGTGTCCTGTTTTTCTACCTTCTTTGTATTTCTGATCTCTCATTCCACTTTTCTTAAATAAATTTACTGCTCTCACAAAAGAAATAAAGGGCCAACAATTAAGTTTTGTCCCTACAATCTAGCTTCTTCTATACATTTTTAGGTTTTTCAGTTGGTAACAAGCATTCAGTAGCAGAAAAGGAAGCTTCTTTTGTGGGTGGCCCTTGGGGATAAGCCTGAGTTTCAAGCCTGAGTGTCTAATAGATAGGTTATGTTCTCTACATCTATGTCTCATATGTCAGTAGGAGTTCTCCACTGAGGGTCTGCCAAATGCAAAGAGATGATGGCGAAGTATTAAATTTCTCCCAAACCTGCCTCCCTGTCCCCTTTCTGGTGGTCCAGCCAAGATAATAAAAATTCCAGACCAGGTTAATGAAATCAGATCTTGAAAACCTAGTGGCAGCAGAGTACTCAATTTTCCTGCTCACCATTTTCACCTACTTGACACAAACACCAAGTACATCCATTTTGGAGAAACCAGCCATTAACCTGTAGCTTGCAACTAAACGCCTGACTCCTGGAGGTCTTGTGAATAACAGGTCTGAAATTGTCACCATTGAGTAGGTCAGCTGGAATTGGAGCATTACATGGTCCTAACAGGCCTTGCAATTCAAATAGCAATGGTATATTAAGAGTGGCTACCCTGCCCATAGCCATAAAGATTGCAATTTTATATGGAAAATGAGTCACTCCTTTGGGGGCTAGTTTTTGTCCAGCCCCACTGTCTGAGCAATCACTGGCTTAGTGGAGGTCTTAGTTCACAGAACTCCTGGGTTTGGTTTATAAAGCTAGTTGGCAGCAATTTCTACCAAATCCCAGCAAGGTTTTCTGTAGCTATAAGTATGATAAAATGTATCTGGAAAAACAATGGAACTTAGCTTAAATAGCTGGAGCAATTTTGAAGAAGTTGGAGAAAGTGAATCACCTCTTCACTGCCTTATTTCCACTAACAATTTTGACAGAGGAGGAAGGAGCATCCTAGTCCTGTATGGCTGTCTCAGGCATCCAGATGAAATCTTCTACATTCCCTAAGCCTTTATTTCCCCAACAAGGCCTCTGTATACTCCCTGTCCTCTCTGCTCCTTTTTCTTCACTTCATCTCTAAAGAGAATGTTCCAGTCCTTCTCTCCAGTTTTGGAAGCAAAGAACTGTTGGCCTACCCACAGCCATCCTTCCTATTGTCTCAACTCACTTTTTTCCCCTAGTGTTGCCTTCATTTCTCTTCTGCCTTTAAGCATACCCATATTTTTTCCTTATCCTGGAAACTTAGGGAATGTGGGGAAGTGATTTTCTTCTTCTGGAAATGAAACAACCAGACTTCTTTTGGGATTACCCTCTCCTTCCACAAAACCAGTCCTGCCTCCCTGAAGTCTGGGACTCCTAATTTCCTGGCCCTCCATCGCGTTAATTGGGTCATTGTCAAATCCAATATGCTGACTTGTAGTTTTATTTGCCATGAAACATCACAGGTTGTCAGAGGCCCTCATTATAAACGCAATCAATTATACTTACACATCACTGATCCCGTCCTGAAAATCTTACCTCCATAATGTTCTTTCTTCATGTCTTATTGATAAACAGACTTTTCTGTTTCCTAATTATGGATATGTCTGGAGTTCAGTTTGTGAGTTCTCCTTTTTTCCTGCATTCCTAACAATTTCATGTAGTCTCACAACGTTCTTTCTCACTTAACTGTGATGGTCCCAATTCTTTAGCTCTATCTCTGAACTCCAGCTCCCCAAGATACCAAGTTATATTTCCTCTTTTTTCATATCATTCTCCATGGAGAGTAAATCCATTCATCTTCTATAAGCACTGACAGGTGTTATTATTCTCTCCAATCTAACTCTAGAGTTCAGGTAAAAGGATGTGGAATGCCATTCACAGACCAGACCATCTGGTGCAGTGAGATGGAAAACTCCCTCTCACCTTAATTGTCTCAGGCAAACTGGAGACAAAATCTAGCACTGAATTCCTCTGAAGATGTGATGGCACCTGTTGCCCCTCCAAATGTTTACCTAAGGAAATCCCCCTTAACAGAGATAGTGACCACCTGTGAGCAACCCCCCCCCAGTCCCCAATAACCTCTCAGGATCTAATATGTTAATGAATTTAATTGTCCCCTCATGGGTTGCCTTACTTTGAAATTCACCCGACCCTTGTCCTGTCTCAATATATACCCCTTTCTTTTGTTAATAAATTGTCATTTGATTCATTACTTCCAAACTGACCCTTAGCCTCTGCAACTAAGTCATCTCTCTAGTGGTCTCTTTCTTGTACCTTGCTCTCAGCCACCAACAAAAGAATATCTGGGTGTGTCTTTTTAAAAATAGATGCCAAAACTTCCTGTAAAATGTCAAAATCATTAAGGAAAAAAGTATAGGTTTCTATAACCAATTTTATTTATATAGAGAACTGTTGTTTACAGCTTTATATAGTATCTGGAAAACAAGGTAATGGGCATCTTATAAATATCTGTAAATATGCAATTATGTACTCATCTTTTGAATATATAAAAACCAGATTGTCTGCTAGAAAGAATTGCAGAGTTACAATGGAACTAAAACTATAATAGTACAGCTACTATCTACTAACTAAATGCTTAGATTCATTTGAAAAAAGAAGTATATTAAAATGTTTTTTCAATAAAAGGACTTATAAAATGGTAACCTATGCATGTCTGAATCTGGTATTGCACAGGCATTCATCTTTCCTCTCCAATGGGAGCCAGTCTTGGCCATGTGACTACCGTGCTAGTCCAAACAGTTGCAAAATAAAAATGAAAAGGTTTATTATGTCCAAGTAGATGTTCAGGGCAGCAAAAACGTACTCTTCAGGGTTCAGGTCAGAATGATGGTGGCGCCCTCCCACCATGAGCTGTATATCCATCACCAAGTACTTAAAGAAAAGAAATAAAGATTAACTACTTAAAATTGTACATTTCTATCAAATAAGTGGCCTAATTGATCCAGAAAAAAAATTTAGTATTAATAAATACAATGCAGAAAGTCAGCTTGTAAACGTATGTATGATTCTTGCACTTCGACTGTTCATCATGTTCCTGAATTTGTGCACTATTAAAGCAAGAGCTTTGTTCTCTTAAAGCTGGTAGAACTAAGCCTGTGAGCCTGCCTTTGTTTCCTGTAAGTCCAGAAAGCCTTGTGCCTTTAGTCTGTGATGTTGACAATGTGGGCATATTGAGTAAAGAAGCAAATGCCTTCCGTTTGTGATTTTTTCTACATATTCTCACTGAACAAAAAATTAAAATGTGTACCCAACATTTAGATTCTAAATTATTGGAGCTTTGGGTGATAGCATGTTTCAAGTATTGATACTGCTGTAACTTTGTGCTAATACCAGTATATCCAAAACAGAATGAAAAGAAAAGGGAATATGTATATGGCTAAATAACTTCCAACATAAACATTTTGACTCAGCTACAGTAGGTAAAATTGCAAGCTCCTAAATTATCAAAATCAAAAAAATCAGAGATCCAATTCATCTTGTGTTTCTTGCAAATTTAGCCAATTTGGCATGTTGAGAGCCTTAGAAGGAGAAAAAGAAAACAAGCAGCTCATTGTTTATGTTTGCATTATGGAGAATACTTGGGATTTTAATGAGTCTATAAAATGATGCATTTTTAAAAAATATCCATTTCAGGTGGAAGACCAGTGCTCCTGGATTTTAAAACTTACTTTGTCATGATAGTATCAAGAGTGTGCTACTGATAAAACACTAACAAATAAATCAATGGAAAAGAACCCTTGACATTGTCTTCTGAAGACATTCACAATTTCTTCATGCACACATGCAGTTTTTTCCTTTTTTCTTTCTTTTGTTCTTTTTTTTTTAGACAAATGTAGCCATTCAATGTAAATCAGATATAAACCCACATAAATATAATCAAAAGATCTTTAACAAAGAAGTAAATGCATTGCATGGAGCAAGATAGTCTTTCTTCCATAACAAATGGTGCTGAAATAATGGGATAGCCTCATACAGAAGATTAATTTAGAGATAGAACAAAAATTACTGAAATTCATATGGAATAACAAAAGACCTCGTATATCTAAAAGCCTACTGACCAGAAAAAAAGAGAATGGAGGTATTACAATTCCAAACTTTAAACTATACTACAAAGCCATAATAATTGAAACAGCATGGTATTGGTACAAAAACAGACAGTCAGACCAATGGAACAGAATTGAGTGCCCTGAAATAAAACCACACACATATAGTCAACTAATCTTTGACAAAGGAGTGAAAAACTTACCATGGAACAAGGATAGCCTCTTCAATAAATGGTGCTGGCAAAATTGGACATGCAAAAAATGGACCAAAAAAACTCCCTTACTCCATGTACAAAAATCAACTCAAAATGGATAAGAGAAGTAGAGGTCAGACCTGAAACTATAACATACACAGAGGAAAACTTGGGCAAAACTCTCCATGATTTACAGTTCAGAAATCCCTTTCTAGAAACACCCACAGAAGGCAAAAAAAAAAAAAGAAGGAAAACATAAACAGATGGGACTACATCAAACTAAAAAGCTTCTGTAGAACAAAAGAGACAACAGAAAAAACTAAAAGATGCACAACCAAATGGGAAAAAATCTTTGCCCTCTACATGAGTGACAAGGGTTTAATAACGAAGATCCACAAGGAACTCACACAACTAAACAAAAGCAAAACGAAAAGCCCAATCAAAAAATGGGGAGAAGAACTAAAAAGACACTTCTCCAAAGAGGAAATACAAATGGTCAACAGGCACATGAAAAGCTGCTCAACATCACTAGCAATAAGGGAAATGCATATCAAAACCACAATGAGATACCACCTTACACCAGTAAGAATGGCCCACATCCAAAGAACGAGCAACAAGAATTGCTGGCAAGGATGTGGAGAGAAAGGAACACTAATACACTGCTGGTGGGAATGTAAACTAGTCCACCACTATGGAAAGCTGTGTGGAGGACCCTCAAGTTAATGAAAATGGAACTACCATTTGCCCAGAATTGCTCTCTTGGGAATCTACCCAAAAGAGACCTCAATGTAGGTCCAAAGGGACACCTATGCTCGGATGTTTACTGCAGCACAATTTATAATTGCAAGGTCATGGAAGCAACCTAAATGCCCCAAAACAGATGACTGGATGAAAAAAATGTGGCACATATACACAATGGAATATTACTCATCAATTAAAAATGACAAATTCGACGATTTTATAGTAACATGCATATACTTAGAAGGAATCATATTAGCAGAAACAAGTCAGAAAGAAAAAACAGAAACCAAATGGCTTCAATAATATATGGGATACAGTGACAAAATAAACAAAAGCCTTGAGAAAAAGTCAAAACAAGCTAAGCAGCAAACTGAAGCACAAAAATTTGAGCAGGAGGGAAAGGGGAGGGGGATGGAGGGGACAGTGGGGATATAAACCCCTGGGATTACAATGTTGTGGAATTTATATATAAATAAATATTTTAAAAAGATTAATTTAGACATAAGCCTTATTCCCCATAAAATTAACTAAAAATAAAATTAACTAAAAATCTATTATAGATTTCAAGATAAACACAAAACTCTAAAAATGACCTGAAGATATTAGAGGAAAAAAAATAGATGACATTGATTATGGTAATGACTTTTTTTTGGGGGGGAGGGAAGACTGTCAGGCCACGTTAATTCAACCTTTATCCAAAAATGTAAAAAGTGTTAAAAATGTGTAGTGCTGAGCTTCAGAGATGACCTCCAAATTTATAAACAAGTGGGGAGAATCGGGCACAAGTTCATAGTTTCTTCCACTCCTGGAGAAATAAGATTGATGCCCTATGCATGGCACTGGATAGAAGAAGTGGCCCTATGAAGAGCAAGACCCCATGTTCCAACAGCAGCCCAAGAACTCACACCCACATATCTCCTCTTCAGCAGAGAAGATGGATTTGAAATTCTTGAAACTTGTACAGAAGTATGGTGCATGGTGCCGATGGCAGGCAGCTCGCTGACCACAGAGCACCTGGCCTGAACCTCTGCTTCTCAGCAGGCAAACAGGACAAACTGCCTCCTCCTCGCTTCCCTCCTCTTCACTCTCTTCTGCTTCTGAGAGGTCACTGCATATAGTGACAATCTGCTGCCAACCAGCAAGCCGTGAGCGCCAGGGCGTCACTGGAGCAGAAGTTATCAGTGGCTGGAGCTGGAAATCATGCAACCTGAGTGTGGGTTGGCAGGATGACCTGACACCACCACAGGACCACAGTCTTCTCATGGGCATGTTCCTGGCTACTACTTCGCCCCATTACATTTACCTTTGGCCCCTTCAGTGAGGCAGAGCAAGGTCAAAACCAGCACGGGCATC
>PVHY01019741.1:0-26850 GCA_004024945.1 Uropsilus gracilis | reverse complement strand
AGAAATATTCTACATGCCTGCCTGCCACAAGTCTGGACACTGCAGTTCACACTCTGCTCTAGGGACACCAGCTGGCCATCGCATGTGACTCCAAAGCTGTTTTTAAAGAGTTTGAGTCATTGGTGTTCCTGATACCTAATACCTCAGTCAACTAAAACACAATAGGAAAAACTGTTTATTCAGTGGACATTCCCATTCATCAGCACACAGCAAGTCTACCAAGGAGGGGGAGAAAGGAGAGGGATGCCTGCATAGACACAGATGGGCAGCCTTGAAAGATATGAACTGCATTTTTTTTTTTTTTTTTTTTTAAGATTAGGACTCACTATTTTGCCCATGGAACCACAGCTCACGTTGCCCGGGGTACCACAGACTCAAGCAACCCCAGCCTCAGCTTCCCAGGCAGCTGGGATTACAGGTGTGCACCACCATGCCCAGCTATTTTTTGGAACTAGGTCTCACTACATTGCCCCGAGCGGGACTCAAACCACGATCCCCGGTCCCTGCTGCAGCTTCCTAGGCTGCCACTTAGAGGCACGAGCCACCGTGCCCGGCTCAAATTTCCTTGTTAATGCTAAAAGGCTACTACTATAGCCTTTTGAGTTTCCTAAATACACTTTGAGCAGCAAAACAAAATTTATTTCCCAATATTTACACCATTATTTTGTTTTCTTGCCTATTTCTACCTGAACTTTCAAAGCACTGTTAAATGTTTTATTTCAGACTTTAATAGGAATGGTTTTAGTATTTACAACTAAAAATGATTTTTGTATAAGTTTTTGAATGAAGTTTGCTTTTTTTACTTAGAGCTTTATCAAATCATACTTTGCTGTCTTTTATCACATGGTTTTTAGCATATACTAGTAACATTTTATTTCCTTCCATTGAAAAAACTAATTTGAAATATTTTTTTTTTTTTTTGAGACTAGGTCTTGCTATTTTTGCCCATGGAGCTGCAGGCTCACGTTGCCCGGGGTACCACAGACGCAATCCCCAGCCTCAGCTTCCCAGGTAGCTGGGATTACAGGCGCGTGCCACCGCGCCCAGCTATTTTTTTGGGATTAGGTCTCGCTATGCTGCCCCAAGCATAGCTGTGATCCCTAGCCCCAGTCGCTTCATAGGCTGAAGCTTACAGGTACGAGCCACCATTCCCGGCTAGTGAAATAATTTTAGACTAACAAAAAAAAGCAGTAAAAACAATACAAAGAAATTCTATACTTACTCAGATTTCCCAAATATTAATATTTTATCATTGTGTGTATACACATGCACATGTGCACACATGATTCTCTAAAGCATTTGCAAATTGTTTTTACCCTAATCTTTAGATACTTTCAGATCTATTTTCTAAAAACAAGAATATTCTTATAGTCACATAAGAAATATTATTTAAAAATTAACATTAATCTATAAATAATCAAGTTCTTGATGTAGCTTACTGATACTGAGACTTGTGTTAGTGAAATAAAACTTTTCTTCTCCAAAGAGGAAATACAATGCCAACAAGCACATGAAAAATTGCTCAACGTCACTAGCAATAAGGAAAATGCAAATCAAAACCACAATGAGATACCACCTTACACCAGTAAGAATGGCCCACATTCAAAGAATGGGCAACAACAAGCTGACAAGGATGTGGAGAAAAAGGAACACTCTTACACTGCTGGTGGAAATGTAAACTGGTCCAACCTCTATGGAAAGCTGGAGGACTCTCAAATTAATGAAAATGGAACTACCATTTGACCCAGCAATTGCTCTCTTGGGGATCTACCCAAAAGAGACCTCAATGTGGGTACAAAGGGACACCTGTACTCGGATGTTTACTGCAGCACAATTTATAATTGCAAGGACATGGAGGCAACCTAAGTGGCCCAAAACAGATGACTGGATAAAAAAAAGTGGTATATATACACGATGGAATATTACTCATCAATTAAGAATGACAAATTCGACATTATGACAACAATGATGTACTTAGAAGAAATCATACTAGCAGAAACAAGTCAAAAAGAGAAAGACAGAAGTCAAATGGTTTCACTAATATATGGGGTATAGTGAAAAAATAAACAAAAGCCATGAGGAAAAGACAAAACAAACTAAGCACCAAACTGAAGCACACAACTTTGAGCAGGAGGGGAAGGGGGGGGTTTGGAAGGGAGGGGGGGGTAAATCCCTGGGATTACAATGATGTGAAATTTATAAAAAAGAAATAAACCTTTTGTGATCATGGTATGTAATTCAACTTGATTTTATTTGGAATATTTGAATCTGTAGTCATAAGTGAGATTATACTGTCATAGTCCTTTAGGCACTTTATTGGATTTGTTATTCATCTTATGCTGGTCTTTAGCAATCAACTGAGCATCTTTTCATCCTCTCCCATCTTCTAAGGTGGTTGATTTAACAATTAAAAATTACAACTCATTTAGTTTTTGTGCTGGATGATGGCTATACTGAAATTCATTTTATGGTAATTGCTTAAACTGAATATTGCAATTTGTGCATCTTTCCTTATAGATTTCAAAAAAATTATACAGTTTTTAAGAATACACTTTTAATCATTTTTCCAATTTCTTCTCTGGTAATGAACTGGTCTATTCAAATTAAGTCTTGGGTCAGTGAGAATTAGAAAATTACCTACTTGCTGTCACTCAGTTTTGTGACCAAAGTTCTCTTAAAAGTATCTTATATTTTCCCATGTATATGGTGATCTGATTTCTCTCTTTTTTTTTTTTTGAGACTAAGGTCTTGTTATTTTTGCCCATAGAACCACAGGCTCTCCTTGCCTGGGGTACCACAGACTCAAGCAATCCCCAGCCTCAGCTTCCCAGGTAGCTGGGATTACAGGCGCGCGCCACCACGCCCAGCTATTTTTTTGGAACTAGGTCTCGCTACGGGCCCAGGCGGAACTCGAACCGCTTCAAAGGCTGAAGCTTACAGGCACGAGCCACCATGCCCGGCTTTGATTTCTCATTTCTAATTCGCTTTCCTTTTATCAGACTGAAGTTTTTATCTATTTTAATAGTGCTTACAAAGAGTCATTTTTTTAAACTAACCCTTCCTCACTTTTTCTGGTTTCCTATTTGGTTAATTTTAGGTTTTAATTTTATTGGCCCACTTTCTAGTGGTTGAATGTGTATATTTTCTTTCCGTATTTCTCAAACAACTACTACACATTTTGAGTTTTTCTTTTTCAAGTAATAAAGTTGTTCCATTTCATTAACAAGTCCAGTGTTATGCCTTCTAGGCTACTCAACAGGTATCTGTCTTTTTTTGCACTATTTGCTCAAGATCTAATCCTTGCAAGTCCTATTGCTTGGCCATGTATGGTGAAGTGTTAGGAGCTGCCGGCCAGGACTCATGCTGTGAATGAAGAAAACTTCATTTGCTACCTTATCTAACTTTAGAACACTAAAGACAGAATTAACATAGTCCTTCCCTAGGTAAGTGGCATCCTTGTTCCTCCAATATTAACCCAACTTAGACATTCCCTAAGAGGTATCAGCAAGTTAATGAATAAATCCCCTGCCCCCATGTATTCCACAGAAACTAGTGTTTTGCCCAGTCTAATTTTTCCTAAGCTGCTTCTTCCTCCCCTTGTTTAACATGTTGTAAACCATTCTTTTTGCACTGTATAAAAGCTTTCTAAAACCCAATGCTTTCATTCAGTCCCTGGCCTCTTTGGCTGAGTTCAATCTTTCTCATTCATCCTTCCTTACTTCCCCGCACCTGGTTCCCAAAGCGAAGATTTAGGGCTACCCACCCATCCATATACCTGGATGGGTATGTGTACTGGCACTACATCAGGTTCTAGGAACAGAAGAGTGAGCTGAACAATGGAATATCTGCCCTTTTGAAGCTTACATTCTAGTGACAAAGACAGATACAGAATTAGTCAAGTGAGTTGAGCATTGCAGAGGATGCCATGGAAGTATAAAAAAATGGGTGCATGTCATCTAGGAGTTCCACCAAAGAATCCCCAGAAGTGATACCTAAGTCCCTCAGAATCTGAGGATCTTTTCAATCTTTTTCCCACACCTCGAGGTGATCATTAGGTTTTCTTATATAAGTTACTTGATTTAGATTTAAGCCAAGTGTTCCTGGCTACAGCTGACTGAATCAAGGGACTGACAGCCAGGCAAAAGAACTTTATCCAACAGGAATTTTTTTTACACTGGCTTCCCCTCAGGGGAAGGCTTCACACCAAACAGAGGAAAGGAGAATACAGGGATAATGAGACAAGAAGAAGCAAAAAAAGAATAGTAGAGTCATAATAATGGCAGTCACAAACTTGTGGTTTTGGGTTGACAATGTAGGTGTCAATGTCAACTCATGGTTTTTAATAGTAAGTAGACAGTAGATACAATGATAAATTCAGATGTGTGTGATGCATGTGTTAGCATACATACTATATTTTCGAGCATTGTCTGCTGAAAGGGCCTAGAAGCAGTATCACTTCAGTAGCAATGAACACAACCAATGCCCAGATCTTGGTTTCTAAGTCCCATTCCTGAATAAAAGGAACCAGGAGCTGCTGGAAGAAATGGCTAGTATCAGGGCTGGGACAGGAAAAATATGAGTGGGTTTGGAATCACGGTACCAGAAAGACAGGAAGTGTTTAAAAAAAGAAAAAAAAAAAAGAATAAGGGCAATGCTGAAACAACACAGGAGCCAACTTGAAAGAGTTCCCAATGGCCAGATCTAGGCCAATTTGAATAACAAAATTAACTATGTTAGCATGAGACGGTAACCCCTGGAATAAATTAAGTATTCATTACTTATGCTGATATATATTACTGAATAAATAAATGGGGCAAAGAGACAGTTCTTCCTGACAGCAGAATACCAGTTAATACAGATGGAAGATGAAAACAGAAGGCCAGCATTGGCCTTTATTAAAGCTCAGTGTGAGCAAGAACCACTGATGGAAACTAAGATCAGTGGGCTTGTCTAAGGATAATTAGGACAATTGCATAGCTTTAAAGTATCTCCCCACATGATTCTTACTCTTTACAAAGGGGAAATAAGTCATTTTACAACAGAGACATTGGGCACACACACACCTCAGTCATGTGATCAGCTGAAAGCACCCCTTGTTCTAGGCTCTGGAAGGCACAGCAGCATGTCTATGGTGGTCTCACCAAGAAAACAGACTCTCTGTCTAAACATGTGAGATCAGCAGACAGAATCAAGGGGCGTTCTGAAAAACAGTCACCTTGGGCATTTCTAAAGTATCAGGGTCAAGAAAGGCAGAAAAAACTGTCAAAGGTGAAGGAGGTGAAGGAAACACGCAAAATACAATGTGGGTTCCTGGGACCAGAATATCAGGGGGGAAACTGGCAAATTTTGGAAGTCTTTAGATTAGTTTGCGGTACTGTTTCACAACTAATTTTCTTACAGTTATACTGACAGTCAGAAAAGTCAGGAAAAGAGTATGTGGGAACTCTACCGTTTGGAACTCTCTTCAAATCAAATTATTTCAAAACAGGAAGGGAAAAGAAAAGGGACAGCAGTTACTGAGGTAGGGGTAGCAGATACAGCTCCCTAAGGAGCTCGGCAGCGAGTGCTGGAGTCTCTGGTGGAGTCGAGTGCCAGCTCTGCCGGCCTCACCCCACATATTATGACGACACTCTTCTATCATTCAAGGGACCCTGATACCTACCCCTACTTTCTGCTTCCTGAAAGACATTAGCTAACACCAAATCCAGGTTCCAGATCAGCCCTCAGGGGAAGGGAGGTGTGGAGGTCTTCGATGGTGACTCTGGTGAATGGTGCCCAGCGTGCATCAAGCCTGGCTGTGCCGTCGAGGGTGAAGGCCAGGCGCTGTGGAATGCCCTGCTGGGTTGCATGTAGCTGTGCCCCCTGCTCAGTGACGAACAGCCAAGCTTCCAGGAACATCTGTTGCAGGCTCAACTGAACCGGGCAGTTGAACAGTGCAGGTAGGCAGACTCCAAGGCCACCTGGGTAGAGCCTGACCCCATCATCTCTCCCCCAAGCTCCCAACGTCTGTGCTGTTAAGGTTCCTGATGGAGCATCCTGTCAAGCGGAGCTCACTTCGTCCTTTTGTCCAGCCTGGATTTGGACGGGGCAGGGCAGCAGGCAGTATGTCTCCATGCTGGGGCATTTCTCCCGGGGGGGGGGGGGGGGGCGACACACCCTGACCCCCGTGGTGAGGAGCACAGAAATTATGCTGTGGCAGTGAACAGGGGAAGGGCTCTACGGGGGCCTTCCCCTTGGAATTTTAGGGCAGGGGAAGAGGTAGCAACAGCCTGAATGACAGACAGAAGCTCTGTGCCTGGGTCTCGGCACTCTTTCCACTCCAGTGGAGACAATCTGGGGACTCAGTTGCATGAGGGCACAGTGTGGTCCCTTGTCTTTTTACAGCCGTTTGTTCTCAGCTGCTATACTTCTGAGCTTTCCAGGAACATAATAAAGTTCCAGAGACTATGGGGAATGGGGACCATCCTGGAGGACAAGGATAAGGGCCCCCTATCCTCCCTGCATTGATGGAGTGGAAGGAGACTTATCTCGTCTGAGACTTATCAGCAGGTTTGGGGCTGGGAGGAGTAAAATTCCTGCTTTAGACTTTGGGGCTGAGGAGGATTTTCGAGGGGGCTGTGAAGAGGCAAGCAGCCTTCAGCTAGTAGAGAGGAGGGGAAGAAGGCAGGAGGGAAGGTAGGTCAGTTGCCATGCCACAGCTGAGGGGCCTTTATTGGGTGCTGAGGGCATGGATAGGTGGGCAGTAGACGGCAGAGTGTGAGTCACACCTTTTCGGGGTGCAGTGGTGCCCGGATGTCCAGTTTGTGGGTCTTGCTGTCCTTATCAATGATCTCCAGCCTCAGTTTGGGTGGGCGCTTCTCAGTCTGGGTGGGCGAGGGCAGCTCAGGGTCCTTGAGTAACTGCTTGTCTGAGTCCTCCACGGTAATGCGCAGAGTGCAGCCCCCCGGTAGCAGGTCCTGTTCGTAGGCGGCGGCCAGCTGGTTCACCACACGGCGCTCTACCTGTGGGTGGCAGGCCAGTGGCCATCAGGGCTGCTGCCTGGGCAGGTCTGGGGCCTCAGACCAGAGGGCTGGCACCATCACGTACTACTGGAGCAAGACAGAAACCTCTGAGCTGGTTTTTTTGTCTGCAACGTGGAGCTAACAACATAGAGCTTACAGGATTGTGGTCAAGACTCAGTGACGTCAGAGCCTGGGGCTCCCTCAGTTTCCCATCCTCAGATGGGGCCCAGGACAGAGGTTTCACATGTTCATACTGTGGTCTGAGTTCTGAAGGGGCCTCTATTCTGCCTATGGGCAAGCCCAGCAGCCAAAATCTAGGGAGACTGGAGAAAGGGACTGGGTCTTAGGGCACCAGGGAGGGAGGTGCAGGCCCTGTGCTCACCTCATGCTTGATGGAGCGGGCGCCATAGTGCACATTGTAGCCATCGACCAACACATCTGCCACCTCACGGTCCCAAAGCAGTGTGATGTTGTGCCTCTGCTTGGCCTGAGACAGGGGAGATGGAGTTAGCCTGAACTGCCCTGGGCTTTCCCTCTCTCATCATCTGGCCTGAGTCCTGGGCTGTAAGAGACCAAGAACCCCCATTCCACTTTGACCCATTTGTGAGAGAGGGTGCTCCCAGCCCAGTGTGTCTGAATTTTCAGGGGGCAGTGGTTCTGTCCCCACCAATGGGCAGTCCCCACTCTTACTCTCTTGGCCCAGAAGTTTAGTTCCTTGTTGACTAGCTGGATGAGTTCCGAGTGGCAGAAGGGGAGGAAGTAGACGATCTCATTGATTCTTCCCAGAAATTCATCCCTCCGGAAGTGAGCCTGCAGGGTCAGATTATAAGTGGGGTAAGCTCAGTGACTCAGGGGGAGTAAAAGGAATTTCTGGATCTCAGTGAGAAAGATGGGGGGAACTTTTGTCTTTAGAATGGCTAGGAGGGTTTCCCCCTCTCCCTACCACACTGTAGCAGAAGGACAAAGACCTCTTACTTTCAGGATGGGGCGGATCACATTCTCCTTGAAGTTCTTTGAGATGGTGATCTTGTCACTCATCTGGACATCACCTGTGGGAAGACAATCAAACACTTTCTATCCCTATACCTAAGGGCCTTTGGGAGCTGTGCCATCTCCTTGGTCCCCCCGATTTTGTTCCTGTTAGCCTGAGTGACCCTAGCTAAGGTCCTAGGTTCTCTGGGCCTTGGGCTAATCTCCTCACTTGAACTCAGAGGACTGAGCTGGGTGCTTTCTGAGGCCTTCCAGGCCTCATGTGCCATGAAGCCTGGAGCTCCTTAGGGTGGGGTTGTGTGAGAGGGGAAAGGGGAGGAAAGAGTGAGGCTCAAGACAAGTTGGAAGAAGAGGGTTAGAGGGTTTGGTCCTAAATAGAAAGAAATGGCTCAGAGACGGGGCCTTCTGCCAGATGTGCTCCTCCTTCCCAGGGCCCACTACACAGAAAGTCTCCTAGATGAAAAAGGTGATAGCCATCTCTGTGGTTTCTGATCTGCAACCCCTTCACTGTACCAAATGTCACTATATACTGAGAGTGTGTCTCTTCAGTCCTCTAAGACCCTGGCCTCTTCCTAGACGTTTCTATCCATTCCTCTACCTGGCGCATTCTGTTACCCCAGAGACTTGGGACTTTCTTGAGTAAGCCTGCTTCTCTCCATTATCCAGTACAAGTTTGGTGTCTGGGCAGTGGGAGTTTGGTGTCCAGGGACAAAACTGCCTATTAGGACTCTCTCCTGGGCCTGGGTCCCAACACCACCCTTGCCCCCAGGAGATGTGCTTGTGGCCCAGTTGCCCAGACAAAGCAGGCCCTGCCCTACCAAGATTCTCAGCAATACGGTTATGGCTCATCTCCAGAGCTTCCTGCCTCAGCTGCAGGGCGTGCTGTGCGATCTCCTCACTGGCCACATTGGAGGTCATGATGAAGATGGCATCCTTGCAGTCGATGGTCTTCCCTTTGCCATCTGTCAGCCGGCCCTGGAAGGAAGAGATACAACATGGCCAGGGAGTTCTAAGACTGGAAGATTTTCTGGGAAGTTGGTCTGGAATACCTGCACTTGCCCCAGCCCTGGGCAGCAGTTGCTACACCTAAGGAGAGCACCTCTGTGCCAGACTGCACCTGCCTTCTGACATCCCTCAAGTAGCCAATCACCTCTGGAGCCCAGAAATCTGCCTGAGTTACACAAGCATCTGCTCAACATACTTCCTTAGGGACTCTCACTGGACTATGCTCTGTGCTGGGGTACTAGGGACTTGCTGAGCCTTCGGTAGAGGGGTGACACCCAGGAAAGAAGAAATGTCAAGTGACAACTGGGTGGGTTAAATGCTGGGGTAAAGGGAGGCCCAGGTTGCACAGGGGCTCAGAGGAGGTATCTTTAGGGTGACTGTGAGGACAAGGTCATCCTGAAGAAAGGCCCTTAGGGTACCATGCTGTGCAAGTCTTCACAAGTGTTGTTAATGCTGCAGACCCTTATTTTTTATTTATTTATTATATATAATATATATTATACATAAAATAAGTATATAAAATATATAGTGTATATATATAGTATATATAAAGTATATGTATAAAATAAATCTATAATACATAATACATAATATATATATATTTATATAAAATCACAGTGAGCGAAATGAATTGAAACAGGTACAGTGTCTGCATCTGGAGGCCATTCTTTGGCCTGACAGATAGGGACAGGAAACTCCTCCTTTAGCCAACTTGGGGAGCTTTCCTTTGGAATCTTTACCTCTTTCTAGAAACAATAAAAAGCAAGCACCTATACTGGAGATGCACCAAAGAAAGAGGAAAGAAGCAACAGCAGAGGGAAGAGATGAGAAAAGTAAAGTAGCTTTTGGCCACTGAGTTCAAGGGCAAGATGTTCCATCCATGTAGCCAGCCTCAAGATATCACTGCACATGTGCACCTTACAGCCTTCCAAAACCA
This sequence comes from Uropsilus gracilis, assembly GCA_004024945.1. Classification (NCBI taxonomy): domain Eukaryota; kingdom Metazoa; phylum Chordata; class Mammalia; order Eulipotyphla; family Talpidae; genus Uropsilus; species Uropsilus gracilis. The sequence goes on along the minus strand of PVHY01019741.1, from coordinate 16,917 downwards.
AAGCAAGAGCCTCACAGAGAACGATGGAGTAACAGTAGTGGACATGACTTGCACCTCCACTTTCTGCACAGTGGCTTGCTCAGTGCTCACCACGCACTCATACATGATATGGTCACCCATGGGGTACACTCAGGAGTTTGGCACTGCTCTGAATCTTCACAGCCCTATAGGAGACTGCCGTAGAGAGTTTCATGAACTCATTCAAGGTCTCATAGCTAGAAAACAGAAGTAAGCGTGGAAGCGTCTCATTCAAGGCCTTCCTGCCATACGAGGATACTGAGGTTGTACTTTCCCTACTGGATAAATGAGGCCCTGGTAAGTTTCTTTCCATAATAAACAAAATATTTTCAGATTTGTGCCAAATTCGGTTTGCCTTCTTTGACCCTCACTGGAGAGAAGCAATGGGGAGAGTGGGAAGAGGAGTTACTTTGGGCTACTTTTGAGTTGCAAACAAAGCACAGTTCCTGCCAGGCTGGAGCAAATGGCTTGGGGATAGGTCTGTGGTCTCAGCCTGTTAACTCCTGCCTGGGCAGCGATATGGGCCCTGCCAGTTCTCCTCAAGATCAGTGCTCGCTTCTAAGGTCAGCACAAAGGCAGACCATTACTGGCCCTTGGAGGTAAAAGAGGAAGGACCGTACATTAACTGAGCACTTACTTACTGCATGACAGGCATACTACTAGGTAATTTCTAGCCTCACTTTGCATTGGTCCTGGCCAGAAAATGGTCCAAAAGAGCTGTTCAAAGATGGCCTGCAGACCTAGGTCCTGGTCACTCTTCCAGTCTCCCCTCCATCATAGGAAAGAGGTGGTGGTATAGATGGGTGTTCTTGGGCTTTTGCAGTTAGTTTTCTACTTCACCCCTTGCTTATGGATTGCCCCACCAGAGATCCCTCTCAACCCCAAGGGTAGCTAGTCCGGGACCAGGTATGTGATGTGCCCAAGCACATGGTTATGACACTGTGCGCTCCCCATCTGCCCCACAGAGCTCACCCCCAAGGACTGAGCTCACACACTGCTGTACTGGCCACAGCAATAACCTGGCAGCAATTTCATTCTGAGAGATCAAAGCTCCGCTCATAACTGGGCCTGTAGATGGGTCCCAGGCGGGTGAGGGGAGCAGGTGCTGCACATGACTGACCCAAAGGGTGACTTCCATGGTGCTCTCGTCTCCTTCCTCGGAGCCCTTTGCAATAAAAATGTGGCCCAAAGAAGCAGCTGTCACTGACCCACCTGCCACCTGCCACTGAGTGGGATGCACATGTCCTGGATAGGATACGAATGCTCACCCCAGGGTCACAGAGCTGCCTTTCCGTGGTTTCATGTATGAATCTTCTCAGGAGGAGCAGAGGGGTGGACTCCCAGGGGCCAGTCTCTCTCTGGGACTTCTGTTCTGTGCTGTGGGACCTGGGGTCACCAGGGAAGTAACCTGCAGTTGCCCTGATGGAGAGCACTGGGGCTCCAGGCTTGGGGGTACATGCTGGTGGGACTGGGGGATGGTTTCCCTCATACCCCTCGAGTGTATCAACTGCTCTTACACCTCCTGGCACTGGCTACTCAGTCTAGCACAGCACTCACCAGAGTGGGTTCAACTCCATTCTGCTGTCTGGTTCCCCACTTAGCCATGAACACAGAGGCAGCCTGGTGCCTGCCTGTCCACTGTCTGTGTCCTTTCTGCTTCACACAGTGCCGCTGAGTAAACAAGTTAAACTAATTCTCTTGATCCCCCTTTGACTTTTTCCAGAAAAGTCCCAAGGCTCTTTTTTTATTTTTTACCTTCTCGTCTTCTCTGTATACAAGTCCCTCCCTAGTTGAGACCTTATCCTTTTCTGTGGTCTCCATTACCCTCTCTGTGCGAAAGCAGTCCTGAACCTGTACTTCCTGTCCAGACCTCTCCTAAGCTTCAGGCCTCACAGCTGAGGAGTGGGCCTCTTGAATATCTGGTTGTCCCTCAGGCGCTTCATTTTCAATAATTCCAAACCATAGCTCCTCACCTTCCTCACCCATCTGCTGCTCATTCTCCTGCATGCTCTGCCAGAGCCCCCTCGGCCAGAAATCTCTCTGTTGGTCATCCTCAGCCCCTCCCACCCAATCACTGAGTCTTGTAGAGTTCATGTTCTGGAAGGGCTTCCCATCCCATGGTCTCTGCTTCAGTGGGTGGCCCCAGCTCCAGCCTGGATTCTTTCAGAGTTTCCTCACTGGCTCCTCTTCTCTCACCACAGTCTTCAGGTTCTTTATAAGGTGAAACCTGACCATATCTCTTTCTTGCTCACAGTCTTCAGAGGGTTCTTTTAGACCAGGCAAGTAAACCCAAACTTCTTTGCATTGTAACCAGCCCCTTTCTGCCTTTCCCACCTTGCCACCACCACTCTGCCCCACTGCTGTCTGCAGTGGAGCAGCACCAGGCAGCCACACAGACCAGGCTGCCTCATGCCTCATGACACAGGCTTCCGCACACTGGGCGTCTACAAGGCCCTCTTTGCTCTGTCCATCTGGCAGACACTATTTATCCTTGGAAGGTTTGCTGAGTTACTGCTGAATTAAGTTAGTCAACAGAGCATTTCCCCTATGGACTCTGTGAAGAGCTGGAGTGAGACCAGGTTCCTGTCCTCAAAGTACATGGATGTGCATAAATCTGCACAGTAACCTTGGATGGCAACTTTGGTCAATGGAGCTAAGGGCACAAATGCCAGAAGCTCTAGTCGGCTGGTGGGGGTTGCAGGAAAGAATAATCAATTCCCAAAAGGTAGTCAGTGGAGTGAAGATGGCAGGGGAGCAGGGGACAGGGCTTAGAATTAGCAAGGGAGCATCTTCCAGATGGGACTGGTTGCACTTTAGTTGGAAGTTGGCTTTATTCCGTCTGGGTCAAGGAAGCCCTCCAAGGTACCTACCTACCCACCTGTCTCTTATGATCTCAGCTGCACGGCAGTTATTATTTAGGCTGCAAGTTCTGGAACTGGACTGTCTATGCTCGAACCCAGGCAAATTGGTTATCTCACTTTACTTCAGTTTGCACATCTGTCACATGGAGGCAGTAATAATAACTTGCTTCATAGGGTTGTTGGGAGGACTAAATGAGTTAATACACCTATATTTTTTAAAATGGTGCCTGGCATATAAAGTGCAAAAATTTCTGTTATCATCACAACCTCCTTCCCCCCGGGTCTAGAAGACAGGGGGACAGACTTGGGTCTGGTCCATGGCTCTGAATACACCAGAGGTGGGACAGAGTGGGGGGGGGTCTCAGAGTACAGGGTAGGGAACTACATAAACTCTGAAGGGCTAGTCTTTATTCTTCAACAGGAGACACAGGGATAGGGAACAGCAAAGGGGTTAAAAAATAGTCACAAAACTGGGGCAAGGTGAGAAAGATGGAGGTAGCTGTCAGCTCTTTGTGCTCATTCCACAAGTGGGCAATACTGTTCAGTTTGTGATGAGCCTGGAGTTCCTCAGAAGAAAAGGTTCCATGAGTCAGAGCAGCACCATTTCACTATCATCATAAGGAGCAGCGTTACTAACATTTTATAGTAGTGGAGACAATTTTGACACATCAGGAAGAGTAGCTCTCTGAGTTTAAAGGGTTCTTGGAGTTTCTCTTATGTGCAGCCTCGTCCTTTGTCACGTGAGGTGAATGATGCCTAGAGATGAAGCATGGAGTTGGGAGTTCTCGCCCTTTCTTTCCATCTCTGCCCCATTCTGTCTCCCTTCCACCTTTGCCCCATGTCCACCTCTGCCCCATTCTGTCTCCCTAGAATGTAGCCTGGACAGCTACCATCTCAGTCCTTGGGGGAGTACTTGCCTTCCCTCAAGTGACCTGCCTGGGCCCAGGCAAGAGAGGGGGTGAAGCTAACCTGCTAAGTGATGCACAGATGGGGCAGCAAGTTGAGGAATGACCAGGCAGGCCTTTGGTTCCTACTATTCACCGTGCTCCCCCACACTCGCATCCATCCCAGCCCAGGTGGATTTTAACCTCATCAAACAGCTGCAGCATGATGGTGAGCACATCTGGATGGGCCTTGTCCACCTCATCAAAGAGCACCACGGCATTGGGACACTGCTTCAGCTTCTTGGTCAGCTGGCCACCCTCCTCATGGCCGATGTAGCCTGGTGGGGACCCAATAAACTTGGCCACCTGAAGGAAGGAAGGCAATGTGTCAGGGAGGCCTTTCCAGGCTGTTTCGTGCCTGATTTGGGGCATGTTCGGGAAGATGGCTTTATGCACCGAGATGGCCTGGCTCAATAAGGAGTGTCAGGCTGGTTCTTCCCTGGGATGGAGGAATCCCACAGTAATGTGGGAGCAGATTGATCTTTTCTAAGTTTATTTTTCAGAGCAAAACAGATCAGTAACCTGGTGCATACTTAAGCCCCCAAGGACAAATCCCGAGGCTACTGGAATGATCTCAGGTCCACATGACAAGTCACAAAAATATCCAGGCAGCGCTGTGTCGGCAGGCCCTCCAAATCATGTTCTACCAAGGACTCTCCCTTACCTCATGACGCTCCTGGAACTCAGACATGTCCAGCCGGATGAAGCCCTGTGGGGAAGGAAGCAAACACCAAGTCCGTTTGGGAACGGAAGGTAGAGGAAGGGCTGAGAAAGAGAGCATCTCAAATATCCCTTCTACTTTCAGATCACACAAATCTAAGAATTTTTTTTCCTGATATACTTTTTCTGGCTCCTTGCCCCCTTTGCAGTGTACTTGTTAAGATCATATGTGTTTCTGCATGTTTTCCAATTTTAATAAGCCCAAGTCATATTCCTGTCATTCCAAATAAGGCTCAGAATGTGTCTTTTCTCAGGCAGGCTGCTAGTGGTCTGATGACCACATCACCCACCCGATCACCTTCCCACATCTCCTGAGGGCATCCTATGCATGCTGGGCATCAGTCACAGCGGTGAATGCACCCTAGTCTTTATCCATCAAGGGGGCGGGCAGACATGGACAAATGCAGTCACAATTAGTGTGACTTCTGGTGAGATTTAGGGGAGCAATAAATACCTTGAGCCCTGAACTTCGCAAGTCTGAATAGCAGATATGTTCTTTTGAGTTTAGTTCTATTTTAAATTTTAATTCATTTATACTTCTTCATTTTATCTAAAAGCTACCCACAATCCAAAAGCTTTCCATTGACTGGCCTAGGGGTGATTTCCGGGAAGTGGTCTCTTGGGGGTGAGGCTGGAACACAAAGAGCTCTAGAGAGAGAGAGAGAGAGAGAGACTACTTTGTAGGTGGGATCTGCAAGTTAACACAGGCCAAGTGCTCACTCCTTTTCATGAAGACTTTAGGGAGTTACAAGGGCATTCATGGGTGCTGTCTCTTTACCCTGTCACCCCAGACTCCTTTCTCACCAACACATGCTTCCATCTGAAAGAGGACACTCAGGTAATGTACTTCTGAGAACTGGGGATGATACCCAAGACCCTGAGGTGGAGGTAGGTATATGTGAAATTCAGGTCATATTATTGGCTGCTAGTCGGAAATTCTCTCAGTGACGTATGTGTAGTACAACACTCTGCACCTAAAGTATAAGGTGTCAGAAAGAGCCCAGGGCTGGGAGGCAGGGGACTCAGGTTTTAGTCCCAATTTTGCCACTGCCCATGTGGCCTTGCGGGTGTTGCCTCTCTCTTTTGGATACATTTTCTTCCTATGTGTCTTGGTTCCTCTCCCTGAGAGTGCCTAATCTAAGAGGTGAAAAAGTTCTTACAAAACTTGTTAAGATTATGTGTGTGTGCAGGATATGTGTGTGTGACTGCTAGCAGAACGTTCACACAGGTAAAGAGCCAGCTTTTCCAGAGGTCACAGGCACCTCAGCCAAGAGAAACACACACTTCAGAGAGGGTGGGAAGATGGACATGGAGAAGCTGAGACATGCTACTCAGATGAGGCAATGGCTGAGAGACCACACGGTGGGTATCTAATGATAAAAACTGACAGTCACTTAGAGCTCACTGTATGCTCAACAATGTTCTAAGCAAGCTACTAAAGGTTTAGAACAAGTACAAGTCTATGTGGCAAGTATTGTTATTATTTCCACCTTACAGAGGAGAAAACTGAGTCACACATTAAAGTAATGTGCCCAAGATCACCCAAGCGTGGCAATCTGACTCCAAGCCTGTGCCCTAAGTCCTATTACCTCATATTCCTGCTGTCAATCAGTTGGGCTCTGGATACTCTTCATCTGAGGAGTTCTAAGTTGTGTGTTCAGATGTCAATCAATGTCCCAAGATATGGGAAGCATAGACTCTGTTCTTGATTATGTCAAGTGAGTAAGGTTCCCAATCTGATTCTTCCATTGATTTTCTATGCAACTTTGAACATGGGCTTGGTTTTCTTGGCTGTAATAATTTTGTTTTCATGAGAGTTTAGCTTGGGGTTATCTAAAAGTGAGGCACTAATAATGACAGTAATGTCCAACATATATTGGTTGCTTACTACATGCCAAGAATGGTGCTTAGCATTTTATAGTAGTATTTCCTTCAACCTTGGTAATGGTCCAATGAGCTAGGTAACATTATTGAACTTATTTTAGAAGAGCAAAAGTCCACATAGTATGTCCAAGTTTAGAGTGGGGATTTGAACCTAGCCGACTGGACTCAGAACCTGCTCTTCATTCCTTTGTCATAATGCCACTATAGCCTATGTCCTAGGGTTCATAATTTCATAAGGAGATCACAGAATGCCACGAAGTTTTTTCTCAAGGACCATTAACCTTAACGGAAGTTAACAAAGCCGCTCAACTTGGGAGAAATAGTACAGGCTAATGGGAGAATAAAAAAGCTCAAAGATCTGACAAAAAGTTATAAAAATGTGCAACTAATGCCGTTTGAGACAGCAAGGTCCAGAGGTATTAGCGACTCTTTATAAATGAGGAAACTAAGGCTCAGAGAGCCAGATTTCCAGCAACTGACTCCCAGGCTAGTGCCTGTTTCATTTAGTCAGCCCTACTTTGTACTGGACCTGGACATGGCACTTCCCACACCCCATTCCTCAGGTCTGGGAGGTGTCAGGTGTCCTGGTCAGACATGTAGTACAGGAAGGTGGGTCTCAAACATTTTATCACATGACCAGAAAAGAGCTACATTAAGCAGATTCTATAATGAGTTGGCTCACAGAGCTAGCACAGGTTAAGAGTTTTTAAGAGAAGCACCAGTGATGAGTTAAAAATAAAATACATGGATGGTCATATTGGTTTTCTCAAGTTTCCCTGCATCTTCCCACTCCCCAATGTGAAATGGGGATAAACTAGTACATTTACAATGAAGCCTCCTAGTGCAGCTGAAAACAATGGCATTGGTAGGAGTAGATAGACTGTATTCTGAGCTTCCCATCTCCCCTATCAAGTGACCACAGTGAGGCCTTAAAGTTGCAGGGTCTTAGTCTTCTCACCTGAAGAATAGGTCTAAATCGGGATCTATGCTATCCTCCCATAAATCAAATAAGACAGCAGACGAGGTACCACTCTGGAGAGTATGTAGTGAAGAATAAATACAAGACAGGGTAGCAGGCACTTGGAGCGCCTGCTAGACCTGAATGAGCTGTGAGTCATATTATTGCAGTAGATCCCCATGACAACCTAGACACAGAACTGGAGAGCTTCACTTTGAGGCAAGAGAGCCAAAACTTTGAGGGGCCAGTAGGAGGTAGAACTGGAACATAAGCCAAGCAATGGCTGGCACCAGAGCTTGCACCAACCAGACTGTCATCAAGTGGAGATGGTGTTCCTTCCTTCTAGGCCAGGCACAGGGTGAAAGAAACCATCATCATACTTCCAGGACATGTACTGGTGAAAATGTGCATTCACCTAAACAGATGCATCATCAGTCTTTTAACAAGCCCCTTCTCCTTTCCACACCAGTAAGTCAGCAGATACTTTCCTTCTACTTCCACTGTGTATGAAGACATATTAGGACAGCTTGGATAAGGAGATTATAATTTGTAATTAAATATTAACCTTTCTGACAGTATTAAAATTAAACCACTCAGAATTCTTCATCCCTAATCAGGTGGTTCCTGCCCGTAACTACATCTTCCCTAATAGTCTTGCTAGTTTATGGCCCTTTCCAGAGTGCTAATTGTTTCAATCGCTGCCAACCTGATGAATTATCCTAAAAATGCTATTTCAGTTGGAGCATATTAGCATGCCATGTGCTGCTTCTTGCCTGCCTGCCTGTCAAGTGGGTCTGTTCTGGCTCCGGCCAAAGCAGTGCATAGTCGCTAGCAGAGGTAGGGTAGCTGAGGAGCCTTCAGTTAGTTACTAGGAAGAAGAGGGCCATGGATATGACTGGGGAGGACACAGTCTGAGATGTCTCGTTTCTGTGGCTGCTAGGCTTCTCAGGGTGGTGGCAAGAGGACGGTTAAGTCTGAAGCAGTATAAGAGGTACCCCTGGGACAGGACTCTGTGCTATTGGGGCCACCTGGCTAGCACAGACCTGAGCAATACCTTATTACCCCAGTTGGGGCAGCTTTCCATAAAAACTAGACAAGGGTTCTAGTGTCAGGGGGCCCTTAGCCTCCATCCTAGGAGAATAATATCTGGCTATCATTGAAATGTCTCTGAAATCTCCAGTGATTGCTCTTTCTGACAGTTCTCTCTGCATGAAAGCATTTCCTGTCAGTCTAGAAAGTCAAACTGAGCAGGCCTTGGAAAGCCAGAGTCAGAGAGAATGGGATGGGACAGCCCTCACCTATGGTGAATCCAAGGTTCTGCATCTTGGAGGAAAGGGGACTGTAACAGCCCCACAGCCAAGGGCACAGGAGACTGTTTAGAAGCTCATGCTGAATGGAGAGAACAGTAAGGTAACCTCTTCTTTCTGCTTGTTTTCTTCTCTTGACTCCAAGATTCCCTCCAGCAGGGCTGTGTTGGCAGGGAGAACGTCTTAATCAATGCTACATGACCAGTATCTAGTACAATTCCTGGAAGAGCAGATAAATTTTACTTGGTCTCTCAAGTGCTCAGAGTCAGTCAGGGGAAAGATTATTCTATTTCAGCAATGAAGAAACTGAGGCCTAAAGAAGATGGAGAACTTGCCCGAATTCTTGGGACAGTTGATGACCAAGTTGGAACCAGGGTTGAGCTCTGCCTCCCAGGTCTCCCAGGTTGAGGGAGCCTAGGGTTTTTGGGTTAGCAGAGGTGGCGTGGTTTCCATGACTGCAATCAGGCTTAGTCCTTACCTTTTTGGCATCTTTGTGCATATATTTGGCTGTCTGTTTGGCCAGTTCTGTTTTTCCTAGTAAGAAGGAAGGGAGAGGCATTGTATTAGGACTGGAGAAGTCATTAACATCTGAAATGAAAAGACTTTCTAGTTTTTGGGAATTCTGAGGGTTAATAGCTCCCCCAAAGTGACCAAGGGATTAAAGGTGAAGCTGGGACCAAAATCAAAGTCTACATTGTTCCTTGATTTTTCTGTGGATGGGACTGAGGCTTTTCTTCTAACAGCTGCATCATAAGAATGGGAGAATGTTCTATAGTCCAGAGTCCACCTGTCCTTTGAGACCCAGGGGAAGAGCACCCTGATTCCCCAGCTCACCACACCGTGCTCTGAGACCCCCTTGGTCTTGCCATCCACATGCCAAGTAGAGGATGGGAGAGGCTAATAGGCACTTCTTCTCAGTTTCAGTCTTTGTGACATACAGTAGGAATGACAATGCCAAAAGAGGTAGCTCTGAAATACCATTCGGTATAATGGTGAGGCCTTTGGAAGTCACTGTAGGTATAGCATCATAGTGTCCAACATCATGGTGAGGGGGCAGTTATCTTTTGGGACCCTGCATCAAGGGAGAGCTGGGCCAAAGAACTGGCTGAGAGGGGAAGATGAGGCAACAAACACATGAAATTCCTCATCCAGACAATGGTGGGAATGGTGATGGTGGTAATGTCTGAGAGGGTGGAGAGCAGAGGGTGACAATGTGTCACAGAATCCAGCCCAAATGGCCTGAGAAATACCCCACCCATTTTACTGTAACTAATTTTGCTATGTACCTAGTACTGTCCTGGCCACCAGGGGCTCTCTTTGGCTTACTGAAGGGTTATGTCCCAGGCCTTCCTGAACAAGACTAGTGTGCTGGCAATGGAGGGGCACAACCCAAGAGGCTGTCTCTGGGGAGGGAGATGAACTGCCTCACAGCTAACAAACTCTGAGGGGCTGCTCCTAATTCTTGAGGAGACTGAGGTCCTGTAGCACAGTTTCCAGAGGGAGGGTTATAGTGCCAGCTGTCCCTAAGGACACATGATCAAAAGCACAAAGTCCTCTTGCTGGCTCTGTAATTTGGAGGTCATGGTTTGGTAGTTAAACTAGAGGTGGTTCATGTGACCCTGGGGCTCTCGGGCTTGGGTGCTCCCCCCGCTTTCCTTCCCCCTAGTGATTCCGCTCCCAGTTACCTATTCCTGATGATCCCAAGAAGAGGAAGACCAGAGGGTGTTCTTCGTCATACCAGCCATTCTCTTTCCTCCGGATTGCTATGGCCAAACACACAAGATGGGGGGACGGGGAGGGAGGCAGATAAATCAATGACACAAAAGGCAGGATAATTATCACTAAGTATACAATATGTTTTACTGCTCTGCGCCCACTCAAAGTCCTCACTACCATTAGTGCTGCCTAATCTGATTAGCTGGCAAGGCCCCTAGAGACACCTAATCAGGTTAGCATGGATTTGGAAAGCTGCCCAGAGCAGATTTCGGATAAAGTTTTCCAGGATGAGCACTCAGCGTTGCCAGGGAAACTGAAAGGCGGGTGGATGGTGAATGGAGGTGAAGGGGGTGGGGGGTTGGTGAAGGAGAATTCAAGAGGAACTTCAGCTCTCAGCGGGTTACCAATCTACTCACCAACACTGGAACACGGAGACTACCTCCTATGCAAAGAGGAGAGGCAGGACTCCCTGGCAAGCCCAGGGGGTCCAGTGCGAGAGCTTTGGACTCTTTCCCATCTGGACTGGACACCAAGGTCCAGTCCACTGTCTGGAAACGTAGTCAAATGTACTTTCTGGAAACTAATCAGGGGTGTATGGTGCTTGGGGCCCAGGAGGGAGGTCACTTGGTTAGCATCTTCACGAATAATGGGGGAAATGGGACAGATCTGTATGAGATTCCCTCGGAGCTCAGTTCTTCCAGAGTGAGACCTGACCCTTCCTCTTCAGCAGGAAGTATATAATCATGGGCTGTGCATTCAAGGTGAGGAAGCTGAATCTCAGCCATGGAGAGGGAGAAGCAGGTTCAGAGGTATCATTCAAGAGTAGGGGTGGTGAAAGACAGGTCCAGCAGAACCATTTACTGAGTGCACTACTTGTTAGGCATCACTGGAAAAACTGCCAACGTTTCACTACTCAAGACCCACACAAACTTCCTGAGAGGAAAGCATTATTTTTGGTTCCATTATTCTGAATAGGAAACCGAGGCAAAAGGTTGAGACTTGTCCCAGTTGCACAATGAGTAGTGGTAGAGTTGCTTCTCTCTCTCTAAAACTATCTTCTTTCTTTAATCCCAAAAAAGAAGTATTTGTAATTTGTAAAAAGTATCAATTTGAGTTGCATTAATGTAAGATAGCAGTCAGGAGCAGGGAGGGGGCAGACTGCTGTGCAATGTCAAGGTTGGTCTGTTAGACTGCAAACATCTTAATAGGAGCTCAGCCCTTGCTGGGGTCTCTCAGCTCAATCTCTACTGCTTCAACCTAAAGTGTTTTCTCTCTAGTTCTGGCCATGGCAGAAACAGATGGAAATTGCACAACCCCAGGGACATCAGATTAGACATTACCAGTGCAGGAGATGTTCCCTGAGAATTCTGAAGGGGGCCTGAGAAGACACTATGTAGCCTCTCCTCTGGGATAAGTCCCAGATCACTAAACTGACTGGCTTGGTGTTCTGGAAGGTCTGACTCCAAGGGGAACCCATACCCTCATAGGAACTGCAACTGACTGAAAGCAAGTCCCCAGCATCTTGACAGAAAGAATAACCTGGGAGCGGGGCTATTTGGGGAGATAGAGGGATAAATGGCCAAGGCTAGACTTTCATGAACACTTTGTGTGGATGTATGCTGGGAAGTGAGAGAGAAGTCATCTGAAAGGAGTCACTTTCTCCCAAAAGTAGGCTGAACTGAGAATATAGGTTAAAGCTGAGCACGAGCTGGATTCAGGATTCATGGGCTATCGGGGGAAACGAAAACATGCAGAACACACTCACACAGGTGCCCAAGGGTAAAGGGGTTCCCCAGGTGTCAAGTACCTGAGGATCTGATCCTGACCTCTCTTTCAGGGAAGCTTTCCAGCCACCGAGAGCCACAGACTGCTGGGCTATGTGGTTCAAAAACACCATGGAGAATGTGGAATTGGATTATGCCTGGGGCCATCTTTCCCCCCTTCTTTTCTAATAATGCACCTGGGAGAGAGCTCTTTATAATGCCAGGCAGACTCCACTGCACAGCTGTCCCCGGTCAATTCTGCCAGACCCAGGGCATGAATCTGGGGTGGGCTTGATCTGGCCCCCTGTGAAACAGGCGAAATGCCAACCATTAAGCAATTACAACTCTGGATATTTCTAATAATATCTGAAGAGAAAAACGGCCAAGCAGATGGAGTCCGACAGAATGAAAAATGGAAGCAGCCAGAAAGGACTGGGGAAGGCAAGCTACCAGAGTGTGTGGCTGGCAGGGTGGCTAAGGACCAAGGCTGGGAGTCTCGGGGGTCCTGTCAGGTCAGTGGAGAGGCTGGGACAGACAGAGACCTGGATGGGCCTATTTGGGATGTGGCCACAGGTACTGGCACCCTAACTGTGGACCAGCCAACGCAGCAGCTTCAGTTTATAAAGACCTTCTGTAGGCATAACTGCATTGGAGTCTCGTTATGAACCTATGAGGCAGGCAGGGCAGGGAACTTGACTCCTGTTTTATAGATGAGAAAATAGGTACAGAGGCATTAGGTGACCTGTTCAAGGTTACAGGAAAGTAAATGAAAAGCCTGTGCTTCAGCCCCAGCCCTGACTGGCTCTTGACGTAGAACTGGTGCTTTAGGAGCTTAGTGGCGGAGTTGGCACTCTCTGCCAAGCTCTGGTGTCTTCACGGGAGCTCAATCAGCTTTCTGCTTGTGGCCTCAGAAGCCCGTTTCTGGGCATCTCACTACTGCACTCTGAGTTTGAGATGCAGTCAAGGTCTCCTGAGCAGGCAGGTCAGCCCCTTTTCATTCCTGTCCCACCCTTGCAGGCTCTTACAAGCTCTGCTGCTTCTCAACAACTGGGCCAGGGCCAGGGCCTCCTTGCTGTGTTTTCACCCTTACCAGAACATCTTCTGCCACTGCTGGATCACCTTAAGGCCTTATCGATTAACTCTACCACATCACATCTACACCACTGACTCCCTGGGGGCTCCTCTCTGGTGTGTGCTCATCTACTGGGTAGCGTAGAGAGAGCATGATTACAAGAGCTAGTTTGGAGTACTGGCTTTGCCAACTATTATTTGACCGACTTTGGGTAAAAACTTATTCCTTGAAAGTCTCAATTTCTTCACTTATAAGATGAGCAGTCACACAGGCTGAGTCAGCACATTCATGATGATGAGATGAGGAGATGATTGTGAAGTACTTTTTAAGTTGCAAAGACTAGAATAAGTAAAAAATAATGCTAATTTCAGCAGCAGCATTTTTATGGGTATCGCTTTCATTCTTATAATAAATTGGAGAAGTAGGTATTACTTCCATTTTACAGAGAGACTGAGACTCAGGAGAGGGCAGTGGGCGAGGTTTCATCTGCCTGCATCCTGGCTAGGAGGGCACTTCAGATTTGTGTTTCCCATGAATTCCAGGTGTTCTACTGCCCAAGGGACTCTTGAGAAAATCCCAACACTAGTTTAATGCCTGGTGATTAAATATATTAATTTGTGCATTTTCTGGAATCACAAGTGGGAAAGAATATATACTTCAGCTCCCATTTAACAGAGAAGTGTGAGGATAGATGCAAGAGTCTCTTAAGGCTGCAAGCAGTTACTACTGCGCTTGCGAAATTTAGCTAGCTACCACTTTCTTCTTAATTCCTCTTCATGGGGCCTTATCCATGTGTCCAGCGAATGCTGTGTGCTGGGTGCATGGCACCCCCAAAAAGCCTAAAACAAAGTTTGTGTCTTTCAGGTAAATGCTGCTACAAACACCGTGGGTTCCAACTGGGATGGTGGTACTGGGACAAGTGTGTAAAGAACCATATGTGAATGACTGATGCTAATGCCCAAAACATGAGTCATGCCACACAGGGTAGGATGTATTCTAGCAATAAAATCCCAGTGTGTGCAAATCAAAGCAAGAGAAAAGAGCAGCCTCCTCCCTTCTGTTGGGCTCATGGTTCCGAGGCAGGCTGGCTGGGCTGACTCATCCTTGTGATCCTTCTAGTTTTAGCATGGGAGATTTCTCTTGGCCTGTTTTGGAATGAGTTTGTTCCATGACTATAGGCTCTTTAGGGGAAGCAATCCTTTAGAGACCTTCACGGTTGAGTCACCCAAATGCTTAATAGCAATTTCTTGTCTATAGTAGGGTCAAGGGCCACAGCAAGTGCTCAAGAAGTACCTACTGAGTGGATACTGAGGCCTCAGGTTTGGAGGTTGGTTAGAGAATATAGCTCTCTCCTTAGTATGGAAGGACTCATCTTTATGGAGGTAAACTATTGCTACTGAGAGGCTAATATAGTAAAAGTACAAAGAAAAGTTTTTGCTGAGTCTTCAGCGCCCCCTCCCCCCTGCCACATTGTGTGTTCATGCTACAGGTGGGTGTCATCAGAGGGAAGAATGACACCTTCCAGAAAGAAGCTGAGATGAGTATCTGCAGGAAGAACAGGGAGAATGTCAACATGGGCTCACACTTTTTTACTTGAATTCAACCACCCTACACACACCCATGTAGCAAACCCTACAGGAACTGAATGGATAAGAGAGAGCACCTGGCCTTTGGAGAAGTGAAGCAGAAGGGGAAGGCAGGACCCGTGGAGTGATGCTTGGTGGTGAAACTACAGTTTTCTAGATTAATTATTGCCACTCCATCATGAAGGGCTGACCTAGATGGACTTCTCAGCTCAGGAACCAGGACTCAGAAGAAGGTTGAGAAAGGTGTTGGGCTTGGGCAGATTATATTCAAGTCAGTCAAGAGGAAAGGAAGAATGAGATAGGACAGTGAGCTCATGGTGGGCCATATGGCTGATGTGTTTCAGTGTAAACTGGGATCACATGTGAAGGGTGTTGGGGACAGGCCCCTAACCAGAGGGAGTAGCAGGGAAGCTTCCAGGTGTGCAGGCTGATCTGATGCCGAGAGGAAGTCTCTTGGATTAAGTCTAGAGAATGCTCTGTCCACTTAGGGGTCAAAGGTCATGTGGTATGGGGTGTAGTAATGAACTGTTAAGTTGTTGTGCAGTTGCACTGTTAGTATGTGTGAGCTATTAGTGAGCAGACTTAACAGCTTCTCTTCTTTCCTCAGAGCATCAGAGACAGACAGGGGCCACAGCAAATAATTCAACAAATCATACTAAAGCATCTACTCAGAGCAGAGAACTGTGCCAGGAATTAGGAAAACAAAAAATGATTCAAGTCTTTGCCCATGGAGTCAATTGCTTCCAAACTGAGTTAGGCTAAGTAAAAAGCAACCAGGATGTGGAAGGCAGGTGGGGCTGGGGTTGGGGAAATGGCTAGAAGGAACTGCAGAGAAGGCAGCACCAATAAATGCAGGCAGGTGAACAACAGAATGTGCAGGTGAGCAGAAATTGTGGTGGGGCTGCGGTTGGTGCAGTGGGGGCTGGGGCTGGGGAACAGCAGCAACATGCTGGAATGGTAGGCTGGACTGCATCAGCAAGGGCCATGCAAGGATTTTAAAAAGAAGAGCTTCTGTAATTTTACACTGCTCACTCCAGAAGGGGAGAAGTGATTACAGGGAAGGAAACAAGGCAGTCAGACCAGTGTGGAGATCACTGTGTGGTTCAGATGGGAGTCAGGTCCTGAGCAGCAACTAGGGATGAGCAGTGGAAGGCAGAGAGGTTGGGCCTGAGATCCATTTAACAGGTAGAATGACAGAGCTCGATACTTGATTGGCTGCAGGGGTGACAACGAGGGTAGGGTCAAGGAATCCTCTCTGGGTCTTTTGAGAAGACCAGTGAAAGGTAGTGCCTTTATGGAGAGAGGAACACAGGAGGTGGGCCCACTGAAAGTGGGGGGTAGATGAACTCTGAATGTGCTGAATGGATAGCAGGTAGACTTTCTGAGGAGCACAGTGGGGCACAGAGGTGCTGAATGTCTAGGAGGTCTACCTGATAGGACGGACACCCCCATGTCCTTACCAAGAGAAGTTCTAGATTCTGGAAGGCGAGTCCCACGTTCAATGCTAAGGCTATGGCTTGTGGAATGTAGATTGACCCTGTTTTGGCTTCACTGACTCTAGAAGACCAGAGAGGCCATAGGGGCCTGAGCTGTGGGGTTGGTGCTTTATCTCCTCCATCTGTAAGGTGGTAACTGTGCGCCAGCCTTGCTAGAAGCCCTGCAGCTGGGGATCACACTGATAAATTCACTGTATTACTTTGCACAAATCAATATCCCAGCACTTACCAGGGGTTGATGTGACCGAAATTGGTTTCAGCCAATTTGTGAGGGTAATAAATGGCCATTTATCAAATCAATTCATTCTGCGGCACTTCTCTGACTGCCCATTCTCATGGTACCCATGGGGTGCCAGGCTCGACCCAGATCGGAGACTAGCTTGGAGAACCCAAAGAGGCCTGGCCTAGCCCTTGATTTGACGCTCTCCTGTACCTGCAAGTCCTTGAGGTTCTAAGGCACTGGCTTGTTCTGACCCAGGAAATGCCTCATATGGTCATGAGCTACCATTACCAGTGTGATTCCAGCTGCAGGCTTCTCGGCAAGGCAGGAGCAGTTACTGCCTTACAACAGAGGAAATAAAGCACCAATGCC